>JAZHYW010023486.1:0-32430 GCA_037355805.1 Ixodes ricinus
TTGCGGGCTATAGTCCGCACACGGTGTATACACCTTTCCAAAAAACGCTTCTAGGCCGCCGCCATGTTGCTGATGCTGATGCGGCTAGTGCGACTCTCGCACCCTCTATCAGCTAGAAATTTGCTGTCACCCTCTGGAACTGTGAAGACCCGCTCAGCGCGGTTCTCTACCACCACAAGGAGTTTCATCAATGGCGCAACCTCAACAAGGCACATTTTCATCGAGCCTGGTATGTGAAAAGGACGCATGTTTTGAACTCTATCAGGCAGATGAAAGTGCGGGAAGAATCTGTTATGGATTGGTGGCGTAGAGGGCAAAGTGATTCTGTTAGGCAGTTGAGTGTAGTTAATCCCTGTAATGAATGGATTTCGGAAGAAACTGTTGACATCCTGGCCAAGGGACCTAAGCATTGTGTAAATATCAAACCTTCAAGGCTCGATGTGTTCTCATCTGTGCAGACGATAGCGAGATTGGTTAATCAGGATGAAAAGGTATCGTTTGTTGATCAAGCACTAGGCAGAATGGAAAAACTCATGGGGCAAACTTACCCAAAGGAAAGACGAGACTCCAGGAATATAAACAGGGTCAAAAGGGAATTGGAAACACGTTCGTTAAAACTATTGCAGACGGATAAATCAGGCAGATTTGGTATCTTACCACTACATGTTTTTCAGAAGAAAACAGAAAGCGCAATGAATTCCCTGTTTTCGGTATGGGATGGCAAGCTATCCAAACTCAGAAAGAACATTTGCACGGTTTTGAAGGATGAAGATAAGGAAGGAATGGTGAGGACAGTAATGGGTCAGCCAAAAATGTTTTTAAGCTTAAAGTTTTTTCTCAAAGACCACAAGCCGGAAATGCCTCTTCGAGTAGTTATAAACGAGAATGGAACTTGGCAAATGGTAGTGTCCAAGTTTCTGCAACGAGGGTTGGGGCTAGTGCCTCTTGAGAAATCTCTTACGTTAAGGAATTCAGAAGAATTGATTAACATCTTGAGTGTTAATCATGGGAGAAACTGCTCGGTACTATCAATGGACATTAAGGATTTATATTATTCTCTAGAAAAGAAAAGACTAATGAACGCGGTGAGGGAGTTTCTAGAGTTAAATTTAGTCAAGTTTCAATCTGAGTCCGGAATATCGGTAGAAGGCTTCCTTACGATACTAGATCTGTATCTTCAGTCGACTGTTCTAGAATTGGAAGGTCAAACCTATGTGCAAAAAGAAGGCGTATGTATAGGCTCCTCGGTAGCGCCCATATTAGCTGAAATTTACCTCAACACTATGGACAGAGTTGTGTATGACAAAATGAATGAAATGGCATCAGATGTAGGGTTCGTCAGAAGGTATGTTGATGACATCATTATTTGCACGTTTAAGGATGGTTTATCGGAATCTCTGGAAACGTTGGTAAGATCAACGGCCCCGGAACTACAGTTCACGGTGGAAAAACCTGAAGAAGGAGTGCTACAGTTCTTGGACATACGCGTTCATGTTAGGGATGGGTTGTGCTGGGAGTACGGGAAGATAACGCAAAAACCAGTACTTTCCAAACATAGCTGTCATTCAAAGATCGTCAAGGCCGGAGTGGTCAAGTCACTAGTCAAAAATGCGTTAGATAGGTCGTGCACACATTACATGATTCAAGCAGTACAGAGACAGTGGAGGAGACTAGAAGATGCGGGGTATCAAGAGGCATTCATAAAAAGACAACTGTCCATAAATATCAAAGATGTGAAGAAAAAGCTAGAAGCAGGAAACCGGAGAGCTGTTATAACATATTATCATGAAATATCACACAACTTGAAGGCGTGTGCCAAGAAGTTTGGTGTCGAGACCGTTTTTACTACAGACTTCAAGTTGAGTAGACTGACGCCGTTTCAAAACGGACATAGAGGATGTCAAAAACAGCACCGTGAAAAGTCAGTATCTTGCGAAAAAAGTGTAGTATATGAGATACCGTTGGCTTGTGGTTTCAAATATGTAGGACAGACTTCAAGATGCATCAATGATAGACTAACTGAGCACAAACGGAACGTGAAAAACAAAGTGTCGAACTCGGAATTGGCTACACATATTCAGGAATGTAACAATTGTGAAGTTGACTGGTCAGGAACAGAGGTGCTAGACAGAGAATCTAACGACATGAAACGAGTAGTGAAAGAAACTATCAGAATAAATACGTCGGGAAATTGCGTAAGTCAAGCATCAATGCAGCTAGGAAGCCAGTCAAAAATGTTTCTCAAAATATAATTTTTTTTTTGGACGGTTGCTGTTTTTCTTTTTGTTTCTTTTCAGACTGTCCTTGCAGAGGACATTGATAAGGTCTTGAAACTAGAAGGTCTTTGTTGGTTGTAATGGAAAGAGAAGCTATCTGTGTGCGTTGGCAGTAACCTTTTGTCGCGCTGTTGTTTGTCTGTTTTGTTCGGAATGTTTTTGTCAAGAGGTCACTGTATGAAGTGTGAGTTTCTAGATTAGCTTTTAGAAGGTTTTTGTTCTTTTGTCTTTTGTTCAGAACGTCGGTACAGAGTGCAATGGTTTACTCTTGCGGTGAAATGTATCGGTGAGAGGTGACGGTGACCTTGGGAGATGGCTATAAAAGCTGTGAACGGAATAAAATTTGTTAGCTGAGTTTGAGACGTTTGCCCTGTCCCCTTTTTTCTGTCTTACAATTTCTCTTCATTTTCCTTCCCAGTCTCAGGATTTTAAAACATCATGCTCTACCTGTGTTTTTGCGGTTTCGCATTCGACGTTTTCTCGCCCCCTCTTGAAAGTTTCCACTTAATTCTTTTTATGCGTGCTGCGTACCCTTTCTGTGTTATCTTCCATTGTGAGAAATAAGGCTGGTAAGTGCCTGCCATTCAAGCTTTTCTGCTTAAAATTCACGGGAAACGAAGGAGGTGAAGAACGTCGAACGAGCCTCGACGCGATTTTGCGAACATTGTTCTCCCCCTCCCAGAGGTAATCCGCGTAGAATCCCCAGTCATCTCCAAAAATAGTTGTCCGGGTTGGGGTGGGAAACGGGTCAGTCGCGTTCGTTCCTTTGACTTGGTGCTGTTGTGAAAAAAGGAAGCTCTCCACGAAACGTGCCCCAAAACGAAGTCATCTTGAATTCCGCCCGATCGTCAAGATGTGACTGTCGTCGACTGTTACTGTGTTATTTGAGATCTTTCTCAAATAAATTCTTTTCGGATAACGCTGCATCGTGTGGTACGTACAATATATTGTTCGAATGTTAACACTTTCTAAATTGTATGTCCGTGTCCTGTCCACCGGCAAACACGTTATTTGTGAACGTGAAAAATGCATGCCTTTCGGCTCTCTTCTGTTGTAATTTATTTTTGACAGCAAAGCGCTTTGTCGTTTGTCATGCGGCGAATCGCGCGGAGCCGTCAAAACTTATTGTAAAAAACACACACAAAAACTAGAACTATACATTCAAGTCGCATTCGTTCTGTCGCGTGCGTACCAAACAAAAATAGTTTATAGGTTTTTTATTGCTTTTTTTTCTTCTTTCAAATGTGGTAAGTGCTTTCTCGATGACCTCGGGAAAATGCGTGCACCATGAAACACAAAATACAGCGGGAAAAGACGAGAATTTAGCCGCCGGCATTGTTTGAAACTGCGCCTACGCAGGCCGCGCCTATCGAAATCACAGTCCTCTCGGTTAGGGTTAGCAGGGACGCCGGTGAGAGTCTAGCCTCAAACCCAGTGACTGGGCTCGAAAACGGTTTGCTGCCCCTGGGGTCGAGTGTTTCTTGGAAAGGTGTATAGTTCGCAGGGGCAAATTTGGGGTCGAAAGTATAAGTTCTTGCTTAGATAGTCCGCACCCGGTGCATAGTCCGCGTGCCGTGCAGAGTCGGTTAGTCGACACGAAAATCTTTTCATAGACGGCACACCTTAACAAATGTCTGCCTTCTTAGCTCACAAAGAGGCGCGTATTATGCACAAATCATCGTTAACATACTCTTTCACTCAAAAAATCCGTCACGTCTCCTCATAATGAACGATCTTGAAACATAAAATCGTGTATAGTCCGCACGCATAGATAGTCCACACAGCCCAAAATTTCAACTTTTAAACATGTATAGTCCGCGGACTATAGCCCGGAAAATACGGTATAAAAAAAAGCACACTGTTAAATATAAAGTTAGAGCCAGCAGCGAGCTGCAGAGTGAATGCTTACAATAATTAACCCTCCCAACTGCTTGAGAAATTTCCCGTCGAATTACGAGGGCGGGCAATATCTTTATGTACAGCCGGGAGCAAAAGTTTGCGGGGCACGTGAGCGCCAGCTGAAAAGACAGGCTGCGCCTTCTCACGGCGCGTTGCTGCTCTCAAGGCTCACGCTTTGCGCATGCGCTTCCTTTCTTGTTCGCGGTCATGCTTTCTTTGCTCGCTTCCGTTCGACACCCATGAGATAACAGGGGCTGGCGCAAGGTGCCACGAAATGTTATCTGCAGCATGCGCGAGCTTCGTCACCCATCACGGTGGTTGAGGCAGCCGCGCGGCCTGACGGCTGTCATAGCGGCACCTTGCGCCGGTCCCGGTTATCTCGTGAACGTCGGGCGGAAGCGAGTAAAAAAGACATGACTTCGAGCACGAAAGGAAACATGGGCCTCCTGCGCTGAAGCTTGGAACAAACTGTGGTGCCCTCGTTTTGGGTAGTACAAGCTCACCTGGCTGGGACTCCAACTGGTATGGCGCCTTCGCCGTGAGTTTTTTTTCTGTGTAGTGCAGAAGAACGGGAAAATACCTTTGTACGTCCCAAATCGGCTACATTAAACACCGCAAGACAATCGAATGTTCCGGATTCATGCCACCACCGCTAGGGTACGCGTCTCGTATCTCACAGTGGTGACGTTAGAACATCTGGCGTCCCGACGTTTTTGTTTTTCTTCCTGTTTATGTTTCTTTCGCTACCGTGATACGGCGTTTCTTGGTTCACGCTCTTATCGTCCTATCTTTGGCCTGTGCTTCGACGGCGTTAGCATTTTTTTCTATTTTACTCGTTATCGTGTTTCGCGCCAGTGCGGGCACGCTTCTATATGTGTGGCAGTTTGAGTCGCTGAAGTTTGTACTACCCAAAACAAGTCCTAACAAGTCATTTTTGCAGCGCCTCCTGGGCAACGCAGGAGGCCTATATTCTCGAAGCGTGAATCTTGAGAGCGGCCGCGCGCCGTCAGAAGGCGCTACCAGTCATCTCGGCTGGCGCTCCCGCGCCCCGCAAACTTATGCCGCCGACTGTACTTCTTGGAGACTCGTGAAACGAGTGCACTGTAAAGTCCCGTTTTCGAAGCCGCTAGAACGTCGTTCAATGATATTACATCGTCACAAAGATGTTAGCCGCTCGCTTATGTTGTCTGGCGGCATGAATGTTGTTGCAAAAACAAACACAGAAACCAAGCTTCCATAAAAGCTCGCACTCATGAGTTTTCCTAAGAGATGAAAGGCCCAGGGCTCTGGGCAAAGGCGCCGCTGCAGCACGGATAAATAAAAAGTGACACGTGCATACTATAATGGAAACATAACGTGCTGAAAAAGGAACACCAAAAGCAAGACGTGTCGGAGGACGCCCGTGTTCTCAGACCGCGGATTTCGAACACGCTCGAGCGCTACCACGTCTGGATGGGGTTTCCGTCTTCAACCGAAAGCACTCGAACCGCGAACATAAAGTAATATTCGATTTCAATAAGTAGGCAAGACATTGCAAGGATAAAGACACATTGCATACCTTGAAGTGGGCGATTTTGTCGTCGATGAGAGCTGAGGCCCACGATGTCAAGAGCCACCGAGGCGAGTTCGACGAACGACCGACGGCGATAGCTGTGACAACGTCTCTCAGCGACTGCGCGGTACCAGCGGAACCGGCGGAACGGCGCACGACACGGAGCGAGCAAAACAACAGAGATGGGAAAGAGCAGGCGGCACCAACGCACCAACGCCACGAACACCACCAACACTTTCAACACCGCCATTCAGCGAGAGACAACGGTCGAGAGAGACCTCCGCCGCTGCGCGATGCGCGGCGGGGCATTCAACTCCTCGCCATCTGCGCATGCTTGCACTCCTGGGACTTCGGCTTTTCTGGAAGGCTCGGCTCTCGCGCCAAATAAATAATGGGGGCATCCTCGTATTTTGAAATGATGAGCGTGCCCGTCTTTTTTGACGAGGGAGAGACACGTGAAATTGACGTCGATTTTTTTCAGTGTACACTGAAAAAATCGACGTCAATCTCGCTCCGAGCGAGCGCGTGAATGACTCTTTTCCACTTTCCTACCTCTGCAATGCAAAAAAAGAAAAAAAGGTCACGGGTTTATAGTTTACACGACGCAAATATCGATAAGCCATTGGCTATGGCAGTGCAATATTGACCAGCCTATACCATGACATCACAAATATTGGAAAACGCTTGGCTTTGACAGTTTAATATTCACCAGCTTAAGCCAGCGTAAATACAATATCGGAAAGCCATTGGCTCTGACAGTCCAATATTGTACAGGTTATGCCGGCGATATCCAATATTGGAAAGCTATTGGCTTTGACAGTCCAATATTGGACAGCTTATGCCGGCGTAAAGCCAATATCAGAAAGCCAGTGGCTCCGACAGTCCAATATTGGACAGCTTATGCCGGCGTATTTCCAATATTGGAAAGCTATTGGCTTTGACAGTCCAATGTTGACCAGCCTATGCCAACGTATTACCAATATTGGAAAACCATTGGCTTTGATAGTCCATTATTGTCCAATGTGATTCCAATATTGGGAAACATATGGCTCATTGGGCCATTGTTGGGCCATTCTTTGCCACATCAAATCCAATGTTGGCCCAATACGGTGTGCTGCCTGGGGTAGTTCATACGCTTGTGCAGGCATGTTTTATATTTTAAATCATGCACAATTAAGGCCTGTTCATATATGCAGCGGTGTGCTACAAGCATAGCGCTGTCCTCGCCCTAAGCGCGTGCTGGCGGGAGTGTTCACCAGCTTCGTATCGCACCGCCAAAACTGTTGCTCGTGGCAGACGATAAGTACCTGACGGCACGTGAAGAGCGCAACATCAGCGCTTTGCTGCATGTGAGAACCGGTCTTTACTGGAATTTAGTTTGCATGGTAGCAGTCAAAACTGCCGAATTAACCCCAGTTGCCAGTATGAGATGTAATGAACTGCCCAAAATAAGCGCAGCAATAGTGCTGTAATTGGGAATATTTACTTTTTCCTGACATCCTTTCTTTATTTCAGCCTCGGGTATTCGGAAAATACAACGTTTAGTTTGAATTGTCATTTCCAATTAAACGAGACACTGCTGCAGGTCCCCAAAAGCTTCCTCAGCCTCCAATTTCCGTACAGCTGAACTCTCAAACAACAGAGGAAAACAGAAGGAACAGCAAGTATTCGAACTGCTGTTCAGTGGTAGATGCTGCACTACTAGAAGAAAATGTGGAACCTGTGAAGGATGACAGTTTGCGCGAGAAACGCTTTTGGTATTTTAGCTGTATTATATTTTGATTTAGCTAAAATCTCAAATTTGGAGCCTAAGGGACTAATAACGGGCTAGACACATTCGCTTAGGTTTGTTGTCCATTACTTGAGGGATGATATAAACACGTCCGCAAATACCACCAGCGGAGTCTATTTAAATACTACCCGAATCCAGCAAAGGTCAAAGGCGAGCAATGTATATAAATAAATGTTCCTTCTTTCTTTAGTTTGTCCCTGTACTTGGGCTGTCTCGCTTGTGATTCTCTCTCCATGGCCCAGACTGTATTAAACATGTTGCTCGAGCAGCATGCAGCTTTTCTGCTTCGACGATCTTGTTTAAAACCAGAGACATAAAAAAACACGAAATAGTATATATAACCTGCCAATTCATTCAGACCATCAGCAGCATATATTGTGTGAGATTTAAATCTATAGTGATGCTCCTGCGATTGAGGCCGTATTTCTTTATTTTCATTTACCAGCATCGATTCATGCGTTGCCTGCCCTGTCAACCATGCCTGAAATGATAGTTAAAGTTTCGCCTACAGGCACAGGCCATACCTCAAAAAAGCCACATGTAAAAAGTTACACGTCCTCCGAAAAACAAGCACAAAAAAATTAGATAGAAACGAGCGCGCCGACAGCTAATGTCGTCACAGCCTCCACAGGGCGATCCCGGCGAGTCGGGGAACAAAATTTTGTCCTCGCCGTGACGTCACCCCGGTTCGCCGTAAGGGGGCGCCACGCGAACTTGTTGGTGCTAATAGATAAGATTGAACTGTATTGTGTAAACAAGACAGACTTGTTCCATGGTGGTTGTAGATGTTTACGGAAAATATAACTCCACACAATTACTCGTTACCACGTTAAGACAGTGATTGCTGTACACATTCGTTACCAGGAGAGTACTTATGTACAACTAACCGCCTTACTTGTAACGCATCACTCACTCGTCCGCTTACAACGCGCGGCATGTCAACCTCGGACAATAATTTTTCTCATTCTTTGAGCAACAAAACCCTTACCTGGAAGGAGTATTCCGAGAGACCCACTAGATTAGTACAACGACAACGAAAGAGAAAAGCTGTAGTGACACCAATTCCTGCGGGGCGAGATCTGTGGCCCTGTTTTCGGCCTGTCACTTCTCATATGAGATCACTCTGTCAGTGGGTTGCGAGAAAAAGTAAGTATTTCTCGCTCTTTTAGCGACCGGGGGACTTGCAATACCGAAAGACAAAGTCGGCTTGATGACGAACAGAAGCCTGTTACCCGTCTTGGGATGAAGATTGAGACATAATCGCTAAATAATAATATTAAATAATAGAGTAGAGCAACATAACTACAATATTCCAAGTTGGGAAAGAAGGCCGTTACGGAGTAGAATATTAATACTACGCGCCGGGATATCGCTATCTTGTTTCGAAGAAAAAATGTGTGATAATAATATAATATAAAAAATGGTAATATTATGCTTTTTTTACCCTTAAAAAAAGAGATATATGTGCATAGGTAGTGTTAGCAGTCTCGGAGTATACTTTCTTATTTGGTTTCGCCGGTCTTTTGATCAATTACCGGCGCTGATTGTTCTCTTTTGAACAAAAACCTCTCGCATGATACGTGATCCTGTTCACTATTTTTCATGCTCATTCCAATTTGGCGCAAACATTAATATTGGTGTAGTAAAGGTACATGGTATTTGGTTTCAAAAATTATCATGCAATATTTCGAAAGAATGTCAAGTGTTTAGGGAAGTTGGAGGGCGCACAGGCAACACTGACATAAAGCCGTTCTTCATTAGCCATAAAAATCCAATCCTAGCGGCAACCGAGGTGGGTGCGAGGTATGAGACTGACGGCGGTACGGACCGAAGCAATTCCCTGAGTGTCGTAACCGTACATGCTGTGGAAAGGAACTCGGAACGCTGGTGTAACTAGAGCGAAAGCCCAGGAAGCAGACAAAGCCGCCGGGAGGGCTCGTTAAGCAAGCAGACGGAAAACCCGCATCCGCATAACGCCTCTTGGCGCACTGATACGTACGACGGAGCAAATATACCATGTGGTTTCTAACAAGCCCATGATTGGACCCGGCGTTCTACAGCATTAAGCTTTAGTTCATCATAGGATGAGACGGAGTATAGACTATTTCGATCTAACAATGAACACTGAGAAAAAATTTCAAAGACTTCTGTTCTTATTTTTCAAGCCATTGTCCGCAGGGTTAAAATGATGGCTACAGTAATTGTTTCTTTTTTAATAGTTCTTACCCGGCTTACAGTTCGCACCTGGTTCATGTTCACACAGAAATGTCTCTTTCACACGTAAAAAGCCACCATAACACAACTTGGCACACACAAAATTTTTGACCTGCCGTTGTACTGTAATCTTGAGAAAAGAAAAAAAAAACATTGCAGTGTCCGTTACTGTATATAGAAATGCACCACGCAAAATTTCAGCTGTTAAGCAAGTATAGCTATTGAACCATAGACAAGAAAATACGGATCCTTTTTGCTAAGTTATAAAATCTTTTGTAAAAGAGATTTTGTTTGACGTGTTGTTTGGGACTCACATATCCACTTAGACAAAATCAGTCACACGACACTTCTTCTCCTACAGCACTGCCACCACGGAACGTGAGTGCGATTGAGAATTTTAAAACCGCAAAAGTTGTCGGCCACTTCAAAAACTTAACGTGTATAAAAATCAGGATCCTTGAATTAGTCATTGGGTTGGGGTAGTTTTATAAACCACCAATCCACCACCGAACACACTATAAAAATGTAATTTCGTGACTTAAGGTCGATGTCTCTCATCAAACAGGATAAATTGTTCATTGCTGCCGAATAGAACACAGGACAAGTTCGTACATAGAAGGAAGTCTGAAACCGCAGTGTTCCCTTCTTTCTTCTCTTTGTTTCCAGGCGATTATAGTTTTCCTGGTTATTACTTAGATCTTACCTCGCATCGTGATCTGATACCAGAAATTAACCATGACATTGTCAGATTCGAATGTGCATCCCGCCGGAACAATTTCGACATGTTAAGATTCATTCGTATTCGCAACTTCCATGGTCTAAAGGAGGCGCACTAGTAACTATAATGTAGCTGTCATATAGATGCTTGTCGTAAAACAGCAGTGCAATGCTGGGTGTGCCACCCGTAAGTAATTTTAATTTCGCGAAATACGATAGATACGAAAGACTTAGCACATACTCCCGCGCCAGGAAAGTGAAAGCAAGAACGTTAATTCTGAAGTCGATCATCCAGGAACAAGGGAGCGCGATTCTCAGACCGCCGAAACGCCATCGCTGAAAGTTGCGAATAGAAGCACCGCCGGAATCTACAATGCTGCACCAGATAACTCGCTCTTGTAGCACCCTTTCAGATGGACAGTGCCATGTTACTACCCCAACCTGCACAACGATGTCCAAAACAGCTGTGGTTTTGTTCATCGTTGGGGGCGCGTCCCTCAACACTTCTGGCTTCACCTCTAATGGCGTCATGTCACGTCCAGAAGCTTCCTACCTCCATGACTGAATGCAGCGTTGAAAATACGTGAGAGAGTACGAAAAACGTTCCAAATATGCACCTTTCCAGGGCTTATCACCCAGGCGAAAAGTGCAGAGTCACTGAGCTGTGAACGGCTGCGCGGCGTTTGATATTCCGCAAAGGGACAGCACAGCACATGCTCATAGTGCCTTCCATAGCCCAATAGGCCTGTTTCTCTCGGCCACGGGGCCCGGCCGCATTCTAAGGCGTAAATTGCTGGATATTGTCACTTTTTCAAGTGCTGCCATCGGTTGATCGTGCCACGGACGCTCCTATCAGGCCCTTTTGCTCTTTACAAACATGAACCGCTGCTTGCGTCCCAAGCGACTTCCGATCGCTCTGTCTTTGCAAGCCTACCGAGCTCGCTTATGTGAACAAAGTTGTACATATAATAAGAGCCTTGGACTGTACAGTTAAACGTCTTGGAGGAGACAAAAAGGTTTACAAAATATTCCAACATTTTGAACATATCTCGCGCTTCTGGGTTCTTTTGGCGTTCACCTGGAGGATCGGTGGTTAGATGTTTCAACGACGTTTCGTGCAGCGGTGTTAAAGAGGGTTGTGTTTATTATTTCGTTATGAACCGAAAGGTCTCTGGGACGTCAACGACTGGAGCACCGCCTGGTGGCATTTATCATGAAAAGGGTCTATTGGATTCCGGCGATGCGTCGACATTTTTTGCTCAAATCGTATCCCACACCCAGACGCACATGCTCCGATTGGTCTGAGGTGGCTGCTGGCAACACTCAGCCGTTTGCGAGCACGCTCCTATTGGACTACAGTAGATGCCGGCGCCGAGCCACCACGACACAGCACATTGTAGTGTGACGCTCCGCTTTTTCTGGCTTACGTGCGTCCCAGCACGCACCAGCTCGTCTGTACTTTGGAACCTAATAAAATACATCCAGGAATTTACTAAGAAGCGACGATGTAACGCTTGCATCAAGCATAGAGCGGCACTGGTGCGTTGGATAACGTACGAGCCACGGTTGAATACAGGCGTGTGTAAGAATTTATCTACACGCGGTATCAAAGCGTCGAAAATATATAAAAAATAAATAACGAAAAGAATAATGGAGCTCGTACATTCCGTATTTTATCTAAACAAAAAGAATGTTTCTGTAGCTTTTTTTGCTCTCGCAGATTTCTTTCCCATATTTATATCCACCAATGTATTTCGGCCAGCTTAACGCCCGTGAGCAACGTGAGCACGCGTAATAACGCATAATTAAAACGCGACCGAGAAAAATATTCAGTTTTGATCGCAAAGGATCGCTGCCCGTATAACCCATGGGCAGCGTCCCTTGTCTTCGGGTCTGTAGCTCTCAAGTTCGCAATCTTGAGAGCTAAAGATTCGTAGACAAAGATGGCAGCGCCAGAATGCGAATATTGGAAAGATCTATAAACAAAAAAGGTTTTTGACGGACATTAAATTCAGCGGATAAAAGTGCGCTTTCCTCATTCGAAGTTCACCACCGACGGGAACAACCTTTCTTTCCTATGCAGGAAGACATGCTGGTTCCATGGATCTCTCTGTCCCTGCTGTACAGTATGGTCAACACCAATGCTCAAAGTTCCTTCTTCCCGATGGTGGGCGATGACCCGGTTGCAGGTACCGATGACTCGGTCGGTGGCAGAATTTTCCCAGATGTTCCAGTCTCAAGGGATGCCTCCACATCAGTACGTGCATCCGCCTCAGCAATGGGGGCCTCTGCTTCGGCAAGGGCTCCGGGGTCGTCACGGGCTCGGTCATCGGCCAATGTAAACGTCTCAGCAACTGCCTACGATTCCTCTGGCATCAACGACGCAGCACGTGCACCTGCGTCAAAATCACGTGATGTTTGCGTCAAAGAGATTGATCATTCGCATTTTTATGTACACATAGAAGGACAGAAAATGCAGTGAAATACTGATCGTACCAAATGCTCCAGGATAGAACGAGGCTAAGAAATGTCAATACAAAAACAGCTCGTTGTCGACAAAAAAAAATATTTTTAATTCATTGTTTCGATGGCGATTCGTGTGTGGTTTCGAAAGGAGCGGAAACGATATCTCTAGTACATATTAGTCTCGAAGGAACAAAGGCTATGCTATTTCCCACAGCCTCCCCCAAAAAAGAACCACCCACACTCTAAAAAAGTTGTACCATTTCACTTTCTTCGAGAACACGAGACACGAAATCACAGGCGAACAATAGCGGGCCCCCGGCGAAAGACGGAACTTATAATACGAGTCGACCAAAAGAAATGTGGAACGCCACGCCCAATGTTCCGGCGTGCGTCGTACATTATTTTTTGTTCGTGTTTAGAGTTGTGCCCTCCACTGGGATCCTGGTATTCTTCGTCGTGATCCTCTGTCTCGCGTGCTTTGCAGGAACGCGAACTCACAGACCTTATTTACAATTCGGTTCACTCATAGTCCCATCGCAGCAGCAGAAGTGCGTCATTTCGAAACTCCGTGTTTTTGTGCGCTCGATATCGCCGGCAACAGCAATGGCGAACAGAAAAGAGCACAGGATCACGGCACACTCGCTCTGCACGATAAGTGTAGCCTCTAATAGCAAACTCACAAAGACGACGAAGCCATGACGACGAACTTCATGGCGGTGTACTTGAGTGGCTCCCTCGGGTCGTCGCATCGGCTGCGATCGAACTTGAAACGGAGTATAAATGCGGGGAAATAAATATTGAGACCACGGAAACTGATCTGACTAAAACAACATTCGTGAATGCCTCGATGTACAAGGTGTCACAAAAACAAAATTCACAGGTTTTTTTTTTTGCAAAAATAAACTAGTCATCGCCGAACACTCCTTCTCCGCCCAGAGGTAGCGCCGGAGGTCACAACCAGATGCCGAAGTTTCAGCCCGATCCGATACCTTAATCAAAAGTTATAAGTGATTTTCTGAACATTTCTATGGGAAAATGGCGGCCGACGGAGTTTTCAAATACATGGGGCTCTATGGCACCAGAAACCAAAAAGGGCAAAAATGAGCGTCATTCTCCCATTGAAATTTTCAGAAAATCACTTATAACTTTTAAATAAGGTATCGGATCAGGTTGAAACTTTGGCATCTGGTTGTGACCTCTAGCGCTACCTTTGGGCGGAGAATGAGCGTTCGGCGGTGCCTAGTTTATTCTTTTGGCGCAATAAAGAAAAAACTCTTTAATTTCTATTTGTGAGACCCAGTATAACAAGCGGAAGATATATGTACAGTCGTGAACAATATGAAGAAGCCCAGGCGAGCGCCTAAATCATTATCGAGGCTTCAGCGGCTCTTCAGTTCTTTTTGCTGTCACTCCCCAATTAAAGAGCTATCGCCAAGTTAGTGCTGACTTTGCCGAAATAGGCGCGTTCCACCAGAAAAGGCAAACGGAAGCATGGCTGAATCAAACCGGTTGGCAAGTTTTGAGCGTTCTATAATAAACTCTAAGGATAAACGAGGGCGAGCGTTTTTCTTTAATTTGTTTTAGGGAACACTGACTAGTGCAATCGGTGTTGAGTCAGCAATCGTTTGACAAACCTCTTGGGAGTTACTACGAAAATAGAACAGGCGCTGAAATGCCGCTCGTTCACGCTAGTTATAAAAAATATATATATACTTGTTTTATAGCATTGGAGGTTTTTGGTGTCGCCCTATTCCCTGGGCTTTTTTATATCGTCCTCGACTGTACGCTAAATATACCACGTTGCGAAATCTACTTCCGGTATCGCGTGTAAAATAATTGGGAAGGGACACGTGGGAAACGGCGAATTTCAAAATGTGGCCTCTAATGAACTCCATGGCGCAGGAAAGATTGTGTTTTAAACGCTAAATATTTTGATATGGTTGCAGAAAATAAAGTGCGCGGATGTGGACCTTCATTATGCATGCGAGCTGAGTGAATAAGGTCTGGTCTTATCGGAGTATTTGAAAAAAATGTTTATAATATGAAATACTCTAGTTATAGGTTTAGTTCCTCTTATATATACTTGGCCTAGAGCAGAACGTTCTTTCGCTATGCTGATGAATGTGGATATCGCTCAATTTTTGATGGACAAATATATGTAAGCACAATTAAGCGACACATACACTGCTACGAACGTTTCACCAGTCGAATTATCACGACATTGATACTGCACCAATGTCGTCGTCCTAACGTGCCTTACATGCAGAGTTCTTGATAAATGAAGTAGTGAGTTTCTACTTCACTCGCTGCCATAACCACGACCTTAACTACAGTACGATTTTATTTTTGTTTTTGTGCGTCGTTCTTCTGACTCAATTCAGGGGAACAATCTCAAGTAACAATGGCGTTCTCAATGTTTTGTAGGTAAACAAATTTTAAAATGTTATAAAAAAAATGTGTGTTTATTTTTGTAGTTTTTTGTGTAATAAGCTTAACTCAATATTCTAGAAATACTGTTTTGGAGTTCTTACAAATAATATAATCCTTGTTTTACACTTAGCAACATGCACAAAAAGGAATTATTGTCCTTCCGGAAACGAATTTGCTGAGTGGGTAGTTCTGATAAATCCTAGACCAGTTACTCTTACTGTCGGTCCGAACCTTCATTTTGATCTTGTTGTTACGCTCAGCAGTATATGTTCCTTTTTTATTTGAATAGAAACAAAAACGTCGAAAAAAGATGTAAACATAAAAGTTAAAGCACAATATTATGTTCTACTGCATGAAAAGTAAGGCTTCTAAGGAAATTTAGACGGCACACAAAAATCGGTTTCTCAAGCGCGCGCGCTGCGATTTACTACAGAGGCGCAACCACGCGGAGGAACCATTGGGCGAAAGCATCAACTGGTGAGCTTACCTTGTTCACCAAGGGAAAACAAAATGCTGCTTCGGGCTACTTGCTGCGGCATCTGCAGACGACGTCATGACCGGACTCGCCTAGTTAAATCTGCCGCCGACAGATGTCGGAAGCGTCGAGCTTAGCAGACGATCTCCGGAAACGTCTCACACTACCGGCGAACGTCTTTGACGGCGCGCTCGACGCTTCCGACATCTGTCGGCGGCAGATTTAACTAGGCTGAGCCCGGTCATGGCGTCGTCTGTGAATGTCGTGGCTGATAACCCGAAACAGTATTTTTTTTGACAGGGTAAGTTTATTTGTTGGTATTTTCACCACGTGCTTCCACCACATGGTTGCAATACATTTCAGCGAGATACGTAGAGAAACCGATTTTTGCGGGCCGTTCAAAATGCATTAGAATCGTTAGTTTGCATGCTGTTGAACCCGAGTTGAATGGTCGTGAAGCATACTTGGGTAGTAATTCAATTACAGTAATTGAATTACTGTAATTGAATTACACTATTTGGATTACTGTGATTTAATAACTTTTAGGTAATTTGTAATTGTAATTAATTTCTTTCGGCTTAAAGAAATTGTAATTGTAATTTAATTACTTTCTAACGTCAGGACTTGCAAAATTTCAGGCACAATTATAATTACTTTTGCCAAACGGCGGCGCCGACGAAACCTCTCTGAAAGCCTCAGCGCTCGCACAACCGGCCTGGCCCTCGGAGACACACTGGCACAGATAGGCAAGCAGGCACATGCACGCACAACAAAAATAGCGTCGCATTGTTTGTTTTTTGTTGCTTACACTGCGGGCTGAGAGATAATCCGCTTTGGAGCCTACCTCAACGGTGCCGTGTGACGCCGTCTGCGATGCGAGCAGAAAACAATAGTGTAAACATGCCAAAATATCAGAAGAAAAGAATATTGAGCTTCAGCTTTCAGCCGAGGTTGGGAATTTTAATCGGCTATGAAGTTATTTTCTTTAATTTTGTTTTGCCAGTTTTTATGTCCTTCTTGCAGTACTGCCGCATTTTTGTATCTTTATATTATTTTCAATTTTATTCCATGTTGGTTTTACTTCGAACATAATTTGCATAAGCATTTTGAGACTGACCTGGCGCCTGTGAATATTGTCAGCAATGATTCAGAAGGCCCGATTCGGTACTTATATATTTCTGAGCCATTATAATTTCAAGTCAATGCAAATAATTTACAATAAAATTATATTTGAATGTGAATGTGGTCGTATTAGAGCGTGTGGATTTTAGTTTTATAATAACACTTGTAGAATATTCATATATGACTAATTTCCTCATTTTTATTTGCCTGGCTAACAGAAGTCTGTCAACCCATTTTTTTTCTTTAGCGATCTAGCGTCTTCCAACATGTGAACTAATTTATTATTACTTATTAAAATATAAGAACGTAGTACTTCATTGCCCAAACTGTCAAGTTCGATTATGAATCTAAAAAATTCATGATTGGAAAGTACAATATGGGACATTTATGCAGCGATGCTGTAGCCCTCAAACATTCCTTCCTTCTTTCATTCATTTGTTTATTTTCTGTGCTCATGAACAGCTTGACGCCTTGATAATGAGGCAAGGAATGCACAAATGTGTTGCATTCTAAAGAACTTGTTTAAAGTTATATGGCCCAAGTCGGGTCGCTCTCAGAAATAAGTAATTGTAAAGTAATTACATTGCTTTTTAAAAGTAAGTTGTAATTGTAGTTAATTACTTTTCACGTAGTGATAATTGTAATTGAGTTAAACTACTTTCAAAGGAAAGTAATTGTTTTCGTATGTAAATTATATTTTGGAAGTAATTTGCCCCTGCATGTCGTGAACCTTACAAACGTATTCATTCTGCTCGAGGTTACAATATGTAGGGGATTTTCCTAAAATGTTCTGCAAATATGGTTTAATATTCCTTTACAGAAATATTTAAAACCTCAGTTAAGCTTTTTTGCCAGAAATTTTGTTCGTATCGACTTATGTCTTTAATACTGTAGGTCAGAAATTTTTATATAATATTGATTACAAATTGATTGCACACCTTGGAGAATGTGTTCCCGAAATAACTACACAAAACCATCTTCATTTTTTTAGCAACAGCCTATAAGTTTTGCCACTTTAAGGACTAAAGCTTTAGAGTGAAATTAATTGACTGAAATTATATAATTAAATAAATATTCCCAATAGCGCCTAATAATCCTAAATTCATCTGTACCTTAGAGAATTTAGCAGAAGATTATTGGCTAACATAGCGCAGAGACTTCCTCTAACTGCGAACTTGTAGTTCCCTATTAAGTGTAGGTAATCGGAAAATATATTTTACTGCAGATTAGTATCTTGTGAATAGAGCGTGGTACTATAAGCATTGCTTATACGCAGGATAATAAACTAAATTAAAGGCAGCGTAATTACTTGTCAGTCACTAACAAAACAATGAGACCTGAAAAATACGATGTGCGCAGCGACAACAATCTAGTGAAATGTCATGTAAATTGTTCCAGGACACGGACATTCTTCTCACTAGTCCAATTCTCAACTTCGCCATTGGATAAGATCCCACTATTGTTCGCCGTGATTGGTTGTCTGCGTATTGTGCAGAAAACCGCAGAATACGCAGAGAAGCTTGTGAAGTTAACTCACAAGGCTACAGAGGCCTCCAGGGGGCGCAGCATGTACTGACGGCCACGCGCTCTGCTGTTCGCATTTCATTTAAACCCGATAGTACCTTGTTTGATGTGCCCCCTTAGCGAAAACTAAGACGTTTGAAATATACCACATTCTAATTTGAGAGTATTTGAAGTACAGTTCATAATTGTAAGTACACAAAATATAGACCGAAAATACACACTTCTTTTTTTTTAATTAGTACTAAAATATATTTCTGAAAATCTTTTTAAAATATCTTTATTTAAACTACATGTGAAGTTTCCTTCATGCGTTCTGAAATATGTAAATACTAAATTACTAGGCGCAAAATACCTTTCACATAGATTTCTTAAAATATATATTTATTTCATGCAAAATATACCCCGACCCTAATAAAAATGCAGCGATCAAAAATATCTGCAGAATACTCTTAAAATACCTGGAAATCGTAAATACTGTTGGGTTATACTCTAAGTATCTTTTGACTGCAATACTTTGGTAGTTTGACTTAAACTACCAAAGTATTGAAAGCTCGCCTACCAGAAGTTTACTTCAGGCAGATGTGGAGTACACTGAAGCGCCTAAATACAACTTTTGATTAGTTTGTCAATTGGGTTGTGCAGCATCGCACTGATAAATCAGCCCAGTTTATGTTATTGTTTCCTTTTTTCTATCAAGAACACACCTGATGAGTTTCGTGCACACCAATCACAAACGGGGTTCGGGAACTACAACCACAACACTTGCTGATGCTGGAAAGCTTCAGCAAGTGCTGTGAGCAGATATGTTTGGCGTGGTTTTATTAGCACAATGTTAGTTCACTGAATGTGTATACTCACCATTGAACGTGATGTGAGTAGTGACTTAATATAGTGACGTTAATGACCCTATTAAATAATCAACTAGTAAAGAAAAGCTAAATAACTATTTTAAAGTGAAGAAACTGCCTTGACTCGCTTCGTCCTGAGTGGTGCTATGCAGAGAAGAAATAACATTTCTTCTAGGAGCCGTTTTTGCGGATATTGTTCTAGCGACTCCGCCGAATTATTATCAGTTGTACCAATGCTTTTTTAGTAAGAGATATCGTCCACGAACTTCAAAACACTGTTTCCCCTTTAACGGACTCCCGTGGAGACGATCGAATACTTGGAACCTTAATAAGTGCAGAGGTGGTCAATGGCCAAACCTTCAATATGTAGGCTATATAATGCTCTAGAGCAGTCAATGGGACGGTGATTCAGGTGTTCAGTGCGTCATGGTGTTTGTGTTGTTCGTTTCTTTATGTGTAGTTGTGGGATGTATTTAGCAGTACCTTCAAATACACAGGGACACCATTTACTAACAAAATCCAAAATAAAATAAAAAATTTGTGTAGCCGGCTTTTAATACACAAATGGCATCTTGAGGGGGGAAGGGAGATTATATTTTTTGGTATATCTAAAATCTCTTCTGATTAATATTTATTATATATTTTGAATTCCTTACGCGCGTATTTCGAGTGTGTACAGAATAATACCGAATGAATACAAAATGAATATTCATATTCAATATATTTCAACTTCGTTTCAAGTACGGCCTTTTTTTGCTAAAGGGGTTGCTGCCACCCTTGCACTGGTGATGCATTGGGCTGCTAGATTGACCAGAATAACAGGGTCCACGAAGGGGAGGTTGGAGAGGTCCGAAAGAGAACTCTTTGCTCAAGAAATAATCAAGCAACGAGGTCTCTTTGGACCTTTGCAACCTTCCCTTCATCGACCCCGTGGTTCTGTTCAATCTAGCAGCCCAATGCATCACCAGTGCAAGGTGGCAGCATGGCCCATCAAACAAGGTACTTGTCCACAAGCAGCACTCGGTGTTCTTTTTTTGTCCCTCACTGATTTTGTGTTCTTTTTATTATGTCATCTTATCAACTAGCCCAACTCTCCACTTTGCTCTAGTCAATAACGCCCCTTAGAAAGACTAATACCTCTGAAATATGCGTACTTGTACGTAAAGTGTACTTCTAGCATACTTTATTACTATATTTACGCTAAATGAGTATGCTTAGAAACATATTTATCACGGGTTTACATAAAATTAAAATATTTTTTCGTAAAAATATCAGTAAGTCTTAGAAGTCCATTCAAAGTAAACTTATATACACCAAAATAGTTAAATGCAAACTTAATATTTCTTGATATATTTTACATGTATTCTGTTAATACAAACCGAATCTCCCAAAACTACAATATTAATATAACAAAAATGTACTTCGAAAATATATTTAAGTAGACCTTGATTGCATTTAAGCCTTATTATTCTAAATATGTACATCATTTATTTGTAGAATCTTAGAAAATAAAATGTCAAAAGAGAAACTACTGGTTTTTGTTTTTTGATATTGCCAACCACAGCTGGTAGTCAAGCAACAGTCAATTGGCAAATAGTGGCATCAAATTTTGGACCCACTCTCAATTAGGTACGCGTGACATGCGGTGCCCCGTCTTCGCGATGAAAGTGTTTCCCGTTAATGTAAGCATCTTTGGTACCGCACACACAATCAACCGCTCAAACATTCTTATCTGCCAAAATCTCTTAAAATAATGTAATCTTGAATGCCTTCCTTTTTTGTCAAAAATAAACTTGCAATGCTTTGAATATTATGTACCAAAACTGATTACTGCCAAAATTCCGTGCCTCGACGGACTCCATCTTGGAAGAGTCACTGCAAACCGTGCGTTCGATCGCCAGATTCCTTTTAGCAAGAGGAAGCATCATTTTGTTCCAAATCAACTGAAAAAAGCTTATATAACGTATGGGTTTTATAGATAAATGAAAGATGGCTACAGTTTGGATACAGTGACGAATTTCAAGCATTAAAAATGTCGGAGTAAAATAGATTGTGTTTATAAAACAACTTCTTACCGCGAATTCGAACTAGCGCATGGAAAGCTAAGTGGCCAACAGCAAAAACCTTCTCGCTGTGGTAACGGAAAGTCCGCGTTTTATAGCCGGCGCCAGGCTCCGCCCATCGGCCGAACTCCCAGTTTATAGAGATCTGCCTTTTGGGTCGTATGGGCGCAAGTGTTTGCTATTTTACTGTTACTAAAAAAACTATTTTAAGGATAATATAATTATTACATTTTAGTAGCACATCTCGTGCATATTCGATGATTGTAATTAAAATAATCTAGTTAATTACAAATATATGATACATATTATTGTAAATACTTTTTAATGCCCCAGAACGTTATTTTGCTTATATTTCAAACATATTCCCATATAATATAGTTGTATCTTGAATGAAAATATGTTTGCACATTTTTGGCATATTTTGAAATATATACAACATTTTCTCATATTTTTCACATATTTCAAGATATCAATAATTGTACCTTATTTCTGGCACGTTTTTAAATATATCATAAAATATGTTCACATAATTCTGGCTTGCTTTTGATGCATTAAAACGTATATTGTGAATTGATTTCTAATGGATTTGATGCATATATTTTGAGTGTGAGACAAAAAAAAATGAAATTATTGCAAATTTATTATCCGGAATAAACATATTAGAACTCTTAAAGGCGAAGTCACAGCCACGTGTTACTTCACACGTGACGTCACACATGGCTGTGACGTCCTGACCCTATCGCCTCGCTAAATTTAGAGCACAGATATTCAGGCCAAGTATAGCAAAATATTTTCCCGCCAAACTTATTGAAAATATTCCCGTCAAATTTAGCCGGAACATTTACCTTCGTGACGTCAAAAGTGACGTCATGCATGACGTGACGTGTGACGTCAACTGTAACTCATCAGGTTCATGCCGGGAATGTTTGGTCCCACCGACGCCGACGCCAGATTTTCTGCGACATGAGCTCCTACACGCTACCGACGTTAATATATAATATATTAAGAGTTACATTTGAAGTATATCCTTTTTTGCAAAGGGTAATAATTTTCTGTACCATAAAATGTTACGTACTGAGTCAGCATCATTCCTAACACTTGAAGTGCTTGCTATGCCTCACACATAAACGAGACGGACACATTGCGGGAGCGCGAACAGAAAAATGGTAATTGAAGAACGTAGAAAAAAGTGAGTATTAAGTGAGAGTTAAATCAATATGTACGGTTTCTTGATACAAGGAAATTATTAATTCCCTTTCGTCGTTTGCTTGCGAATACGCTGAGGTCCTAGTGCAGCGCAGTAACTGTTAAACCATGCAAGTTTCTAATTACCTTGCTCATATTAAGCCATAATCGTAATTACCTCAAATTCGTTCATTTTCTTTTTAAAATATGTCTTACATGACACTGTACTAGAGACATGTACTTCACCAGACATAAACACAGGTTAGCAGTTTTGTATCCAGAAAGTAAATTCTGCCTCGCACGTTATTCAGTGAGAAAAATTAGGCAGTCATGCAGCACTTGATACTGAAATTAATACTGTAAAACGCGCAGAAAGTCTCGACCCCTCAGAGAGGTCAGAGGCCTTGACCGCGCGCAAGGACGTACTTGCAGTGAAAATGCGTCACTCGTAGCTTTGTCGTGAACTCTCTTAGTTCTTTACGTTTAGAGTTTCGGTATTCCACGTCAGCATAACCTAAGTATTACACTATAACGCAAAGCGAATATTTTTATTTCGATTTAAGACCAGTTCTAATGACGACGGATAAATCACTCACCGGAACGTGCCTGATGACTGTACAATATTTAGACACGTAATTGGTATTGCATTTTCGCCCTATTATCATGCTTTTATTTTGTACTTGATTGACTGCACTATGTCAGCTTCAGCGACGAAGTAACCAAAGATGCTGTGAATTCTCAATACTTTTCCGCGCAAAGAGTACTTAGCCTATTCAGGAAGAAAACTGCTATAAATGCAAACGCGAAGACTGTATATTAAACGCCAAGACTGTATACTGTATATTAAAAGCGATGGCGATTATGGGCAACCCGGGTATCCAAAGCGTTGTCCCAGATTTCCCTCTGCCAAATCGTAAGTTCGACATTTGCACCGCGAGGGGGCCGAGGGCAACTGGCCACGCGAGCGGCGCTCCGCCGCTGATAAAGGGCCGTCGCAGCGTATCCGTGGGGGCTTTTGGGATCCCGGCTCGGGCGATAAATGTTATTCAATTTCTACGTGTTGTCGAACCGGTGCGCTGTGTCATTTCCCGAGACGGGTAGCAGCAAGAGAATTTCTACAGGTTACAAACCCTAACACCCCTGTCAGACGGCACCTAAACTGCCATCTACGCGAAATGACATTCAAATTTTCAGATGGCATTCAAGATGGGACCTGCCAGGCGAAAACTCTAAATTACATTTAGGTAATGTTTATTGCCATTCCGGTCACAAAGTCGCCAGAGGCACACAGGGCACGTTTGAGTCTATGAAAAATTTTAACACGGCAAAACAGCTGTTTTGTGTTGTCTTCTGGGACAACACAATATAACAGAAAACCGGGGGTAGAACGTTACGCACACTAACTTTAAATATGTTAGATTTTTACGAAAACTAGATACTTTGTGGCAACCATAAGGTGAAGCGTCGGGCGAAATCTATTAGCCAACGTAACGTCGTCATAAGCCAATTTGTATGCCGAGCATACCGCGCTCAGCCACTATAGCTGAAAGCTTGCTTGCTATCGTGCTATCGGATCTTTCGGTGATTTCGGCAGTACTTGCCTGCTCTGGTTGTCCCTCAATCTCGATCTTCTTTTGCCGTGTTAATTTGTACGTCTGTGAGGGATCCTGGATGCCGGATTGCGCTTCCGCCGTTGCTATCATGCGGTGTCGGTTGATCTTGGTTCGACCGTCTCCGGCTGTTGAAAGGGCCGTTATCTTCGTCGTAGATACAATCCGTGAGCTTCGGTTTGAAAGCATGCTACCATACCTACTAACGTACTACGTCTTTAAGCAGCAGTTTGGGTGATGCCGGTTACGGGATCAGGCACCTTGTGAGTACGTTTCGACCCTACATAGAGTACTTGATTGGCCAGGTGACTGTGTCCCTTAAAAAAACTGTGACGCTTTTCCGTTGAAAGGCTGCTGAAAAAAGTCAACAGAGGATTTAAAATGTCAATAGCTTTCATCTGACTTTCTCTAGCTTTTCTGTTGACTTTCTTTTGAATAATGGCCCACTTTGTAATAAAAAAGTCAACAGACATTTTGTCGCCTCCAAGATGCTTTTTCTGCAGCTTTTCAATTGAAAAGCTACAACTTTTCATTTCAGAAACCACAGCTGTTTTTAAAAAAAGTATTCACAGCTTACCCATTCATTCAACAAAGTTTTTGAAACTTATTATGGCTTTCCTTTCTGCTCCAAATCGGCTGCAGCAAAATAACGTAAAAGAACAGATTTTTTCTTAGTAATGGTGTCCCTGTGGTATTTGAAGGTGCTACTACATACATACCACAACTGCACATTAGAAACGAACACAAACACCATGAAGCGCTGAACACCTGAATCAGAGTCCCGGTGACTGCTCCAGAGCCTTATATAGCCTACATATTGAAGTTAAAATTCGGCCGGTGACAACGTCACCACTTATTAATGTTACAAGTATTCGATCTTCTCCTCGGGAGTCTGCCAATGGGAAAACAGTGTTTCGACGTTCGTGGACGATATCCCTTACTAAAAACCATTGATAAAACTAATAATAATTCGGCGCAGTTGCTAAAACAACATCCACAAAAACGGCTCCTAGAAGAAATATATCGCTTTCCTGCATAGCACCACTAAGGACGAAGGGATTCAAGCAGTTTCTCCATTTTAAAAGAGTTATTTTGCTTTTTTTTACTAGTTTACTATTTAATATGGTCCTTAAAGTCACTATATTAGCTTGCAAAGTGAGAGCTGCAGGGCGTGTTTTCCAAACGCCTGGCATCCAGCACGCGCCCCATGCATTCCTTCGTACTTTGACTGTACGCGCGCGCTCGAGGTGGACGAATGCCGAAGCTCTGTCGAGGGTAGTAGGCTCGCGCTGGAGGCGGGACAACTGAAACTGCTCCCTACCGTTCGCTCCTTGTCAGAGACTATTGAGTAACTTGGTGACTTTTGACATATAATCGAGGTGTACATTGCCCAAGAAAAACTCAACAGGAAGTGTGTAGTTTTTCTATTGGAACTGACTACAGAAAGTACACTGAACATTTTCAACACGAAGTAAACAGAACGTCTGCAGTCATTCTGATGGCAGTGTCAACGGGAAGACAGCAGAAAAAAGGCAGCATAATGTTAATAGAAAGTCAACAGCTTTTCTCTTGACTCAGGCTGAAGAAAATCACCAGAAAAGTTTCAACACAAAGTCAACAGACTTTCCGTTTGCCATGTCAACATAAAGTCAAAGTGAAAGAAAGTATTCAGTGTCAACATTAAGTCAACACGTTTTCAATAAAAAGTCAAAAATACTTTTTATAAGGGGTGCACCTAACCGCCCCAGTGAGAAAGCGAGTAGGCGCTGCAAAGCAATAGTCCACTGCGAAGGACAAACCATCGCCAACTTGCTCGTCGTTATTCACTCCACTGCCAGGTGATCGCATCCGTCCTCGGACACGGCTGGCCAAAGATCTTGAGCGCCGCCGAGAGCGCTGAATGGATAAACACGCACCGGATAACCAAACTGCCCCAGGATTCCCATAGGCCATAGAAAGTCGCTGGACGACTGCCACCTGTGACATCAAGTTCCAGCGCCAGCGACTACCAAAACTATATGAAATATTAAGTACAATTTTTGTAAAAAGAAAAAAGTTTATTGTCACGAAATACATTTTATAAAGAAATAATGATATTTGGATTAATAAAATAGATGTCACTACATGTTTTTTCTAGCTCTTCGAAAATTCAGGCGATCTTGTTTCAAAGTCACAAATATACAAACATTTTAAAAATGCATCACTTGTCTTCCTATTACAGATTCCCACTTCAAACAGACTGATATAGCTCCAGCCAACATTGAGTTATTGTTTACCGGGTTTCGATGTGAGTAAAACAGAACTGGACTGATCGTCTTCTCGAATGTAATTAAACTGGAATAGGTGTGCATGCTTGACGAGGTTGAAATGACTAAGTAACTGTTTCTAAATATGAGATGAGCGTGCCAGCTTCTAGCACGCTAAATACAATGTTTAGGAGCAGTAGATAGAAGGTTCTCTGTTCTGTGGAGTTTCAAAAATATGTTCCATCCTAGCTCCGTGGAAACATTCCGCAGTTAAGTTTCTGACTGCTATGCTTCCCCATTGGGTCTCCAATTTTGAGAACTAGTGTGTGTATAAGGTACAGGATATGTTATGCCTAGAGGACGGATGCATCTGTTGCGATGTTTCTACCTAGCTACAGTTGTTCTTCTAGCTCTGCTAGACCACTGTTACCAGTCTTAGTATTTGAATGTTGGGATGCAGTGGCAGTGCCGTGACCATGTTCCGCATGTTGGCACTGGCTAGCATTCAGGAAGCTGTGACGCCCGAGGCGCTTATGGCCACAGTTAACGGGACCGCCGTGTCCCCACGGATCCTGTGTAACCACGTGTTCCTGCTGACATCCAACATGATCAAAACTTACCCACCCCAGAACATCATCTTGCAGGTAACTGCACGTCCATCAGTCACTTCCGTACACGTGACAAACCTCCCAGACTTTCCGGAATCACTCCCAATTTTTTGTAGTGAAGGATACATTTCAGTCTACTACTAGCTTAGAGAATTACAGTAGACACAGGGGCTATGGTTTCATTTACTTCATGCACGAGCGAAGCCGAGGCTATGAGCATGAGCTTGTTGCCCTGAACGATGCTCCCACTACATGAGCGTGCATGCTTGGTAGGGGCATTGAAATCCTGGAGCTTGCACTTCAAGTGAAACGGAATCTAGCATTGTGAGTGCTGTGTGTGTGCGTCCGGTAACATCGGCGAGTCAGCAGAAGTCAGGCCAAGACGAGCCAAGCTGGTTTTACCGAACTGTTTACCATTCCGGGTGTTCGCCGTGAACCATGTGCCTCTTGTGTAACTCCTCTTTTCTGTACGGCCAAGTCAGCCGCCTGAATAAAAGCTTTGGGTATTACATACCAAGTGGCAACGAGGAAAAGAGCCTCAACCTCCGGGGCACTGCAACCGCACTTTTGGGAGGAACGACAGCTTCGTGGCGACTTGGCGACGTACAGAGCACATGGCAGAAAAAGATAAGCCCTAAAGTTGTCGTCATGGGATATCTCGAAGAGTTCAATACGGACAGGGCAGAAGTCTGGTCCCTGTACCACGAGCGACTCGACTTTTTTTTCTCCGTGAACAACGTTGTCGAGGAGAACCAAAAACGCGCCGTCCTTTGTAGCGTTCGTGAGCCCGCAACCTACGCCATCATGCGCTCGTTGTGTGCGCCGGCAACGCCGGTAGAAACTCCCGACGCGGACATTGTGTCTGACCTCACCGCGCACTTCCCACTGCGCCTGTCAGTGATTGTTCAGCGCTGTGCGTTTCATAAGCGCAGTCAGCAGCCGGGAGAACCCATCGCAAACCTTGTCGCCGCCCTGCGCCGCCTCTCCGAACACTGCGACGTTTGGTGAAACCTTGTAAAACATGCTACGAGACCGTCTGGTGTGCGGCGTCCTGGACGAAGGAGTGCAGCGTCGTCTCTTTGCCGAACCAATGTTGGATTTCAAAATGGCGTTTGAGACTACTGTCGCTTCGGAGTGTGCCACCCGACAAGTGCAACATATCAGCAGGGCGTTGCCTGCGCCGTCGACGTCCGACTTGCATCGCATTCAGCAAAAACCCAAGGGTGTCACCAAGCCGGACGGACCACCGAAGTCTCCTCGAGAGTCGGTAACATGGCGATGCTCTCGCTGCATCGGCGACCAGGACGCTACGAACTTTGGTTTCCGCAACGCGGAGTGCCATTTCTGCAAGCGGAAGAGACACATCGTCCGAGCCTGCCGTCAGAAGGAAGCGGCAAGGAGCCTAACCAAGTGCAGCGAAAACCGCCCAGGAAAGCCAAGTGTTGCCAAAATTGGACGCGTCGGGCTGTACAATATTTACCACATCTCGAATGGCCTGCCCGCGTTCAAGGTCAATGGAAGCCAGGAACCTACGGGGGTGGACTCTGGTTCCGTATTTTCCATTGGCAACCTGAGGACAATGTGCAAGCTAAGATTCTCGAAGAAGGCGCTTTGACCGTGCACGCGAGGAGTGCGAACTTGCACTAAGCAACCTGTGCATCTCGTGGGAGAGGTTAAAGTGCATGTCAATTATGGCGGCAGAGAAGCTCAGCTTCCTCTACTTGTCACGAAGGGAGCCGAAATCAACATATTGGGAAAAGACTGGATTCAACCTTTAGGTATCTCCTTGGAGTGGCTTCACCAGCTTCATGGAGCCTCCGTTTTCCGGTACTGCATTGGGCAGAGCCGTCCAGCTGTAGGCCAGCAGGACACATTGGGGACGAAGGTGGAAACTCTCCTCGAAGACTTCTCGGAAGTGGTCATGCTTGAGCTGGGGAAGAGCAAGGCTCTTCTGGTGCGAATATGCACCCAAGTTCCACAAGACGCGTCAAGTAACGGTCGCGCTTCTGCCGAAAGTGGACGAAGCCATTTAGAAGTTAGTGGAACAAGGTATCTACGTTTCTGTCAAGCAATCTCGTTTGGCGACACCTATCGTCCCGGTTCCAAAGAAGAATGGAATATGAGAATTTGCGCTGACTACAAAATTACTCTCCACCCAGTCGATAAGGTGAAGACTTATCCGCTACCCACTCCGGAACAGCTACTAGCATGGAATGTGAAGGTGCTCGGTGTTTTCCCAGCTTGACTTGAATCAAGCTTATCAGCAACCTGGCGTCGACGACGACATTTTTCTGTTGTTGAAAGTAGCGAAGCACAAGGGGTTTTACAAAGTGACCTGAATAGAGTTTTATATGGATGTGGCTGTGATCATCTTTCAGCGTTATATGGAAGAACTTTTGAACGCCCTCGAAGGAGTGCAGTGTCTCGGATGACATTCTCATTGGCAGACAAACGGTAGCTGAACACGAAGATCGACTATAGAAGGTGCTGCAGCGCATGCAGGACGATGTCAAGCGTCGGAAAGCTGAAAGGGGCGCTTTCTCAGTCAGGGAAGTATCGTACCTGGGGTACCGTATAAACAAGGACGGCATCAGTCCTTCAGTCGAAAAGGTGGAGGCAATCAAGAAAGCTCCGGAGTCGACGAACAAGAAAGAGCTGCCGTCGATCTTTGGAGCTCTGACCTTTTATGGTCGTTTTCAGGAGGGGGCCACCCATGGGTTGGAGCTGCTTCACAGCCTCCTGGATAAGTATAAGGTCTGAACATGGACGAAGACGGAAGCAAAGGCGTACAAGCGTGGCAAGCGTCTGCTAGGATCCATAACTGCTCTAGCACATTGCGATGGGTCACGTCTCATAGTGCTGGCCTGCGAAGCTTCTCCTTCAGGGCTGGGAGCTGTATTGAGCCTAGTAGGAGAAGACGGCATTGAAATGCCAAAGGCGTTTCAATCGAGAACATTTTCACAGACAAAGGGCAACTATGCATACACACAGCAGTGAGAACATTGAGATCAGCTTTTAATGTCCCCTCCGCAACCTACATGGCCCAACAGTCGACTGTAAGGTATGAGCGCCCCACATAGGAGAATTTAAAGGCCACATTCTGGCTCAAGGACGGCAAGATACAGCTGGACATCTGTTTCCGAGACTTTGCGTCAAGTTATTACCCTTTTTCGTACTAACGGATTACAAGACGGATAACTGACAAATAATGCGCCCAGACATCTCCCAAGGAAGTGGGAAGATAACTGAAGACTCCCGTGAGAGATTTGATAAGTGCCAATCAAAATTTAAGATCTACTGTAACAAATACTAAGCTTGCAGTAGACTGCTTTTGAGAGGGGCTACTCTAGGCATATTCCACTGCCAGGTTAGACATCAAAGTGCTCCTTATTGTTTAGAACTTAATTTTAGATAGTAGGGCCAATCAAAACTGCAACATTCCTGACCGAAAATGGAAGCTGTTTGGGGTGTCATTACCTGTGCACTCAAGACCCAAGAGCCAAACCCCAGCATCCACTTGATCTTGAATAGCACTTCTATGATACGTTTAGTGCACAGGAGCCAGTTGTTGAACAGAATTCTAGGTAGTCCGGTTTGTTGAGTGCGGTAAAGGGTGTCGCCAGCTTGTGGCAGCGTCGGTTGCTTATCAGTGGTCTTCCTAGAGGTGACCAGCATGACAAAATTTGAAAGAGTTGACAGGCAGATGGTTACCATTGACTTGTTGCGTACGGTCAAAGCGTATTGCAAGACGATGATGAAATCTGGTTCTAGAAATCGCTTAGAATGTTTGGTGGGTAACAAATCACTACAGGACAACATTCGAACAATAGTGACTGCGCAAATCAGTGCGAGAAACATTGCCGCTTCTAGCTTGTATGAGAACAGTCTTTTTAGGGTCAGAGAAAGTGGAGGCCGTGTCTGTTAGTGTACTGCAGCTGGGAGTGCGTGGTACGAAAACTCTCGCTGCAGAACTGAAGGATCCCATGTTCAGTGCCCACCCTTGCCAACACCACCTAAATAGCAACGCATGCAAAGTGAATTTACTACATACTCTAGCTTTGTTTCTCAACCGCGGCACCGCGGCACGTCAATTGGACACGAGTGGCGAGTCAGCATTTGGCTAGGACTCGTGGTCAATCAGTGCTTTACCGATTTAACATTAATCCCAGCCTAAAGCAGATGCAGCAGTCCTCTGCAATCTGTACACTACGGCAAATCGTGGTAGATGTAGTAAATTCAGTACTTCTTGCTATACAGGTGGTGTTGCTCCTGCCCATTTAGATCTGTATGAGCATCATACCAATGTGCGTTCGTGTATCACCAGGCTAGCAGTCATACTGCACTGGCTAAACTTCTCATGTACAGCTTGATGTATTGTCAAAATACCCCAAAAGACAAATATACACACTGCATAAACACAAACTCCTAATTTGCCTGGCTTTGGTAAAAGGAAATGGACAGAAGACTGCAGTTGTGTGATATAGAAGAGTTAAATTGATGGAAACTTTCAATAAATGAGAATATCACAGATCATTACTTCTAAGCAAAGTCGTTTGATCTGTTACTATTAAATACAACAGCTGTATAGACTGGAACCCCTTGCTCAGCCATTTTATTTAGGAATTCCGCCACTGCTGCTTCAAGTGACTCTCGCATCTTCTGGGTGCTCTACTGGAGCAAACCGGGCTGCTTCAAAACCGAGCCAAAGCAGATTATACGGCTATGTGGCCTCCTCTTTTTCATTCTTGTAAGCTGTGCATAACTTCTTGCGCCGGCCCTTATACCACTGCTTCGTCGGCGTGTTATGGAACTCATGGCATCATCACTAACATTGCCACTGGTCTCAGGTCTCTTGGTGTCAATACCAGCGGCGGCCATGATGCTGGCTATTGCACTGTCCTCCTCGGCCCCAGACAATTCATTTAATGCTGCTTTTCCAGGAGGCTCCTCAAACAGGTCGCTTTCTGCAGTGGGTTTCCACTGCACATCTGAAAACGATGTGAGGAGAATGTCACACAAGTGGCCATGGCTGTAAGAAACTGCTGTTTATTAGTCAAAGGCTGTGATCCAAGGAACTTGTAGGTTTCTTTGTGATGCAGCCAACTCATTTTGTCTACTTTTATGTCGGCCCCCAACTGCATATGTCTTCTGGAACATCTAGATCACTTAAGTGGCAACAGTGCAGCAACTGTATTTAGTGTGTATATGCAATACGTTATTACACAATTGTTAGGATGTTTTGAAATAACATTGTGAATGGATGATGTTCACTATTGATATGATGCTTAAATGTAAACACACGAAGCATATTTAGCTTTGAAAAAGTATGGGATTAATGAATATTATATTTTAAAAAAACTACAAATAGAAACACTGTGAGACTGACTTCATGCAGCATTTATT
>JAZHYW010023487.1:0-11384 GCA_037355805.1 Ixodes ricinus
GCAAGTACCCCACAATCAACATATAATCTACCCGAGAGTGAACAAGCGAATAGTAGAGCTTGTGTTTTATCAGAATCAAGCTCTCACATATGTTCCCTTTCCTGCAATCACCTGTCGATTACTTTAAGAAAACAAGTACTCCGGGAATATAAACAGACTACAACCTTATCGTAAATCAATAGTTCCATTTTCTTGATTACATCCGTTAGTTCAGAACAAGGTAGTTTTCAAAAATCTGAATACCCTGCAATTTATTTCACATACAGGCGTGGTGCTTTCAATCGGCAGTATTGTTTTTCGTCAGCGCGCAGGAGCACAATATTTAAAATGTTACACATTTAAAATAGCACGCCCCGATAAAGAATGAGTAGTAAAAGTAAAATACAACTTCACATTTCCACGTTTACATGGGTAAAAGTCGGATAGAAGTTCAAACCCCTGAATTTGGACTTCTATCCGAGAAGTCGAAGACCAAGAGGACAACGATGCGCCAGCAGAGCTCGGCCAAACCGTTTATCGTCCACCTGACCGTCGCTTCTCGTACACCGACTCCCTTCCACGGCGAGATGCACGGGGAGGCCCAGGACAGGATCCAACAATACGAGCGTGTGGCGCGCGACGAGGGATGCTTTTCGCTGGAAGGTACTGCGAGGCATTGGTTCAACAACCACGCGGCTTTAGTTACGTTGCGGGATATCTGTCTGGCAGTGTTGCATGGACGTTCACCACCCTACACAGACGGGAGAGTGCAGAGGATCTTCTCCGGATTCAAACCCAGGGCCCCAACAAAAGCGTCACCAGCTTCGTGGACGATGTCCTTCACCTGAGCGCCCGTGCCGACCCACTAGTCACGGACTACAAGAAGCTACGGATCCTCATGCGCGGGGTGAGAGGCGACATCTTTGAAGGCCTCATCAAATACTTTACTAGGGAGAATACATTACACTCCTCTCAAATACAATGGCCTCGGCGCGGACAGGTTCTCTGGTAGAGTGCCTTCATACAAGCGCGCGGTTTGCTTGAGTGGTGACATCTCAGCCATTTTTACGCCCAATAGTTTTTTTATGCTTTTTGAAGTCGCGCGCAATCCGGTGTCACGCAGCTCGAGCGCGTAGCTTTGGCATAATGCATCGACGCCATTTTAGCGCCCAGGATCACGCACTGAGTGCGCGAGAGCGTCACGCGCTGACACATTCAGTGCAACAATGGATGTCTTCACCCCGAGACAGACAGACATGTAGGCACCCTAGTTCTCTGGGCTTGGCGAGAGCCATCTATCGTGGTGGAGGTCTCGGCGGTAAATGATAATGATGACGATGGTTGCTCTACATACCAAATTTATTGTTGTGGAAATGCTCGAGACACGTGCCGCGCGCCACTTCTATACTCCGTTTCACCTGATGTTGTACCGCATGAGAAGGCTAAAAGCGCGAGCTCATAGCGTTGGGAGCTGCTCTTAACGCACGAGAGCTTGGGCCGCCGAGATGTGCCCGAGACGAAGGAGCTCGCGCTTGTAGCCATTCCTGCGGTACATCCATAGGCTATGGTACATCATAAGGTGAAAAGAATATAGTGGTCGCGGCTCGTGAGTCGACGCTGTGCCGCCATGATCTTCCCAAGGGTTGCACATTGCGCGTGCCTCGTGCATCGACGCACCTTGCGCTACTTTTGAAACATGAAGGGGCTTTAGGTGGAATCGGAGACGACACCGCCGCGGACGCTGCGAACATCCAGGTGCACATGCGCGTGGGCTGGCGCGGACCTCCACTCCGTCAGGGGCGCTGTAGGCGTTCTGTCTAATGCAAATGAGCGGAGTGGAATATATTCCTCCTAGTAAAGTATTTGGCCTCATCCGCAACCCGCCGGTCACTGTCAAAGCCTTCGTCACCAAGGCAACAAACGTCGAAAGCGCCCTCCAAGCGCGCGCTTTCCACTACCAACGACACCCAAGTGTTGCTGCATCCGCGCTGCTTAGCTGCGAAAACGTTCCTGGTACGAACATCCGCGAAATTACCCGGGAGGTCGTCCGGGAGGAGCTTCGCAGGTTGCTGCCAGCCGCTAGTCATCCAGCGACACTCTCAATCGCCGAGATTGTGCACGAGGAAGAACAACGGCCGGTTTAACCTGAAGTTCCCATCAGCACGGCGACACCGGAGGAACCGACGTTGAGTTACTCCCCAATGGTCCAACGAGCTCCTTTAGCCCCGCGTCCGTATACATGGCGCCTCCCCGACATGAACCTTCAGCGCCGCTGTATTCCCGACGCCAGGAAGGTCGGGCGCACGTCCGCCCAGAACAAGGTACGCCAAGAAAGACCGAAATGTGGAGGACGACCGATTGAAGCCCGTTGTGCTACCACTGCGGGGAAGCCGACCATATCTACCGCCATTGCCATAACCGGCCAATAGGCTGCGCGGCTTCTACCCAAACGACCCACGCCCATGCTACGGTCAGCGACAGCGTGATATCCAAGGGTACCTACGACGTCTGCAGTCTCCCCGCCTGCACCTCGCCGCGAGTCCCGGTCGCCGTCGCCACGACGTCCAGCTTCGCCGATGCACCGACCCCGTCATGAGAGCCTGTCGCCCTTGTTGCGCCGGGAAACTAAGTGCGGCAACCCCCGGGAGATGGAGTTGCCGTAGACCGACGACGTGAAGAGCATCTGAAAACGCATGAGGCCTCCCACTCGACCGACGACATGCATCGGAGCCACGCTTCTGCAACAGCGCCCAACAGCCTGAACGTGACCATCGACGGCCGCGAAGCGTCGGCACTCGTGGACACCAGAGCAGATAACTCCGTCTTGAGTATACATGGCGCCTTCCCGGAAGACGACTTGCACGCCGTCTTCGGGAATTGACAACGTTGTGGAAAGGCCCTCAGATACGAACCGCCGGTGGGCGTTTCAACACACCAGACAGTAGATGCACTTCTCAGCGTCGAGATCCTCGGTGAGACGTGCCTTGTGAAGTTCGTCGTTCTATGCGAGGGACTTTATTCTCGGGATGGACTTTCTCTGCGAGTATAGCCCCATCATTGACCTCAGAGCAAACCGGCTGACGCTACGAAAACCTGTCCCAGCACCGGAGGAAACCAAACCAACATCATCCGCGGTCCGAGTCCTCAAAAACCACGTACACTTACCGCTGCGGTCGAGTGTTTTCGAACCTTTCGGAATTAATGAAGCTTAATGTGGCAAAGTTCTGCTCGAGGGAAGCCTCTAGTTGCTTTTAGAAAGGGAATCGGCTTTGTACGAGGAGTAACAGAAGTTCAAGACGGGCGCGTCATGGTGATGGTTACAAACGTCCGGGAAGACAAGCAGCCCGCCTTACGAAAGGCATCGCCGTGGGCCAAATCGACGAACTCCAGAACTCAGCGTCAATCGCTGCACTTTCGGAAGAGCCGACTTCATCGCAGCACAAGAGAACGCCGCCCTCGGAACTTGACATCGATCCGAAGCTTCTAGCTACTGAACGAGGACGGTTGCTTGACCTTCTGAGCGAATTTGGCAAGTGTTTTGCCACAACATCAAGGGTGCGACAAAAAACGGTAGTGAAGCACCGCATTATTACTGACGACGACGCGCTTCCTGTCCAGCAGTCGCCGTACCGAGTCTTCTTAAAGGAAAGGAAGGTTATTCAGGATCAAGTCCATGAAATGCTCGACGACGACATCATTCAACCCTCAAGAAGTCCGTGGGCGTCCCCAGTCGCCCAGTCGTCCTTCTAAAGAAGAAGGACGCAACCCTGCTGTTCTGCCCGGACTCTCATCAACTAAAGGCTGTGACTAAGAAGGACGTGTATCCGCTTCCCCGCATCGACGATACGTTAGACCGACTGCGCCACTCCAGATATTTTTCGTCGATGGACCAGAAGAGTGGCTACTGGCACATTAAAGTCGACGAACGCGACGCGACCACGAGAAAACTGCTTTTGTCACTCCTGACGGAAAGTACGAGTTCAAAGTGATGCCGTTCGGACTTTTTACAGCACCAGCCACCTTTCAGCGTGTCATGGTCACCGTGATGGCAGGTCTGAAATGGCAGAGCTGCCTCGTGTACCGGGACGATGTCGTGGTATTTTCACGGGATTTCGACGAACATATGAGACGACTTCGAGCCGTTCTTCATGCCACCAAAACCGCGCCGGCCTGTCAATCAAGCCAACTAAGTAACAATTGGCCTATAAGGAACTAAAGTTCTTTGGCCACGTAGTGAACAACAAAGGTGTTTTTCCTTACCCCGAGAAGACCCGCGCCGTAGCTGGATTTACGCCGCTGTCGGACAAGAAAGCCGTGAGAAGATTCCTCGGACTCTGTGCCTGCTACAGACGGTTTATTCGGGACCTCGCCAAGCTGTCCGCACCGTTGACGTACCTCACAAAGGACGCCGTAAAGTTCCAGTGGACAGAAGAACACCAGCGGTCATTCGATGAACCCAAACGAAAACTCCAGAGCCCCACAATTCTTGGCCATTTCGACTGTGGACTTCAAGTGTTCCGAATGACTGTTATGTTTATTGTTATTTTTATTTGCTTTGTTCTATATTGTGATGCATCGGGGTGATTCACGTGTTAAAGATGGGAGTGCTGCCTCGCGCGAAGCTGGCCAAGTAGGCAGCCCGCCCATGGCTAAACGGTTATCGTGCTTGTCTCCCACGCAGAGAGCCGAGGTTTGATGTCTGGCCCCGGTTATACATTTTTCTTGTTTCTGTTATGTCGCATTCTGGTAAATTCGAGAACCCATTTCTTAATCGAGGTTAAAATGTTCTGCTCGCCGAACCTTCTACGCCGATTGCTCCAGAAGATCATGCGTGTAGATAAGGAGCTCCGCGCGGCGAGCTGGAGTCAGTCCTCGCCCCAGCGTTCGACCCTGCTGTTTCGCCGTCATTGACGCCTGCGACGCCAGCCTTTTTCTAGTTTGTTTTGGGCACAAGCTCGCCCCCTTAAACGTTCAATTTGCTACAGTTTTTGTCGCCTCATCAACTGTCACTCGTGAGGATATCATCTTATACCAGAGGGTAAAACGGCCTAATTTTTAATTTCAGTGAAAAGAAGAGGTTTAGGGGTCCCTTTTTGCAGTGTGACCCTTACGTTTATGGGGGTGAAGTGTGTGGGGATGCAGGGGGGTGGGGGTTCTTCAATGCAGAAAGGTGACGGAGTCAAACATGCGACCACCACCTCACTTTTTTGAGCCACTTCAAAGAAGTTATGAGAAGACTCTAAAGATAACCTTTACTATGTTTCTACTGTAGCATTTACTATGATTTAATTCATTTGCCACAAATGTCCAAACAAATTCCCTTTGACGAAAATTAGTACAGTTTCTCTAGCTTTTCTGTAGGACTTATTTTAGATTTCTTCGGACGAAACGAAAGGATAACTTTTTTTATTTACCATAAGTATAGTTTTTAGCTAAAAAGTAGGGTGATGGGCAATCGATCGATTAACCTTCCACTTAATAAATGCATCTCTAATCGCGATTAATCGATTTAACAGTCTAATCGGTTGGGTTACGCCAAAACAATTTCGGGGAGAAAAATGAAAACAACATGCTTTGCAATTTGGTGCACATCGATCCGCCTTAGGAGGCCGCACTATTTTGCTCCACAATATACAATTCAGTATTTTCTATGTCTTTATCCAAGTTGATTACACATGGTTTAAGTACTAATGTACTTCGTTTTTAAAATTGTTTCCACGCATTTTATTTTTGTGTACTTATTGCATAGAAGGCAGCTTGTTTACCGAGCTTTCGGTAGCATGTCAAAATATTTCCCCACGTAGTCGAAGTTTAATTCGTAATTCTCCGCTACGGCAAGCGAGACGTACTTCGTTAGTTGTACTTGAACACGTAAAGCCCTAATTTCGTCTTGGTCTTTCTCTCGGTTCTATCTTCAAATGGGGTTGTAAACTTTTCGCCATTTTTAACGTAGCAAGCGATAGTAAAAGAAAACATGCAGTTTGGACACTTTTTAGATATTATGCCTGGAAGTTAACGCGACCGATTGATTGATTAATTTATTGATGAAAAGGTCGGGGAGTAATCGGGCTGATTATTTTAATCGACGCCCAGCCCTAAAAGAATGTTACATGCATCAGAGCAAACGACTGTTTGAAACACCTTGCAAGTTCAGAATCACTTGTTTTATCATCTCCATCGCATTTTTGCCCCTCTACACATCTACGCCTAAGTTTTTTGGTTGCATATAGATATAGCTACAATCGTAAGATATTTTAGCATGAGCCAGAATATTATTTCAATCTTTTCACACCCATGTTTTGAGTGTCCGTAATATAAGTGTCTTGCAATAACATACCCATCCAAAATTTGATCATATTTATTATTTTAATTGAAAAGCTGCCATATGAGCTTTTCGCTCAGTACTTGTATCCAGTACTTTTAACTCTATATCAAGTATATATTAATGATCAGCGAGGGCCCTATGCTTTCAGGCACTTTTGAATGCATGTCTGAGGACTGAGGACATTCAACCATTTTCTATCAAAATTGAAAGCGAGCTATTGCGTTTTATTTTAGTATTTACTGATGAACCATTCTGCACAGTAAGAGAAGGTTTTATCAGTTTTCCATAATAGTTATATAACAAGCAAAAGTAAAAGAAAATATGCAGTTTGGACAAATTAGAGATGTTATGCCTGGAGGTTAACGCGACCGATTAATCGATACCATCATCGATTAATTGGCAGCGATTAATCGAGCTAAACATTTTAAGTTACGCCCACCCCTCAAAGTTTCACATGTTGGGTTTTAATTCGAACATATCATTTGTTTTTCCTTTTAAGAGGAAGGGGGATAGATGAGTGACGTCTTTACCATGTATTTATTAGGCTCGGTGACTTTAGGTGAAGAACTAATTGTAATGGTGAGTTGGCTAATTACAAAAAATGGGAAATTTAAAAACTTGTTTAATGAGTCCAGTAGCATTGCCTGTATTGACGAAATTATAATTCGATGTCAAATGAATTATTGCATTTGCAGAAATTTATTATTTTTCTTTAAGACATTAAGATATTTTAACGCTTTTACCCGATTTACATTCTGAGCAAAAAAAACAACACTAAGTCTCGCCCACAATGACGCTTAGAAAAAACACTACACTTTCGCCATTTTACTAAATTAATGTTACCTCTTATAGTAATTAACGTGAATATTGTAATTGCATCATAGTGATTGCATCATAGTGATTAACACTTTTTTAAAGGATTTTAGTTATTTATTCAACTCCGCCATAACAATTTTCCTCTCATCTAATGCCCACTGAGCTTGAATACATGGTGAAGACGAAACGTTTAAGGAAGGGGTCTGTTTTTGGATTTCTTCAGATTAAAAATGCAACATTCTATGTAAGGAAGACGCTTAAGTTTCCCGAAAATGATACATTCCTAAGTAATCTCGTTTAGAATAAACGATAGGATGTGCCAAATATTAGAATCCCTGGAGACGAAAGAGTTTGATAATTTGAACGTGAACATTCGAAAGAAAGGTGATCAATGTTCGCTCGAGAAGTTCCTATGCTCCGCCAGAGAAACGCCTGGCTTGGCCTACGTCCGGCAATTCTAGGGGCATAACTTAGACTTAATATGGTTTTGCTGCAAGGCGTAAGTTAGTGCCAAAGTACAGGGTTAGATTGAGAAACCGGAGCACGGTGTGTCGGCCCGTCTGAAAGTAAACAACGCGTCACAGAAAGCTGGAGCACCCTGAGAATGCGACGCTAGCGGTGGTGATAATACGCTAAAGTTTCAGCACATGAAGTTGCATGAATGAACCGATACAAATGAAACACAAAATATTCCAATGAGCCGACGTCCACCTAAGCCTAACATGCATGGTACCGAAATTTGAGTATAAGGGCACCTGCAGATTTTATTTAATTGCAAAGAAAAAAAAGCTTGTCTGTAGAAAGACGACGTTTTCTTCTTGTGGACCAGTTTTTTCACTGATATAATCGCTACAGGCACCTACAATCTTAAATTTTGATTTAATCAATATTGGGCTCAGGTGGAAATCGGCTTAAAATAACTTTTGTTAATCTTGTATCTCATGATCCCTGTAGCGTACGTGCCAAAACTTCAGCATTTTATCACCACCGATAGCGTAATATTCTCACAAAGTTTCAGCTTTTGGCGATGCCTAGATTGTTCAAAGGGACACTGGCACCCCCAAGTTTGTTTTTCATTTTTTGTCAAGCGATTTATTATTGTGCTAGAAGACTACCCAATGAATATTTTCCTACAGTGTCGCCTATATTATAATAAAGTAAAAAAATCGCAACTGCTCCACACCAAAACCGAAACTGGACTGTGGAGGGAAAAGAAATATAAAGGAGAAGAAAGTTACCAAAAATCACGTGGCTATGCAAATTTTGTTTAATCAACGTATTTTCTGCATTTTAGGAGCTACGAAAAATGGGAATCATTTTTTGTTTATTTGTAGTATTGAGTGTATGCTTTCAATGACCCACGGCTGTGATTAGCTTTGGTGTTTGCGTCTAAACCACAGAGAACGGCACGTGACGAACTAAAAGAGAGTGAGCGCGACTCAAACCAGCCAGTTCTCGATCGGTAATTTTTGGGAGGAAAGAAAATGAAATTCGCGCCGCCAAATTGGGTTTGGGCTCTCATATGTCATCTACAAATAAAAGCCTTGGCGAGCATAAATGCTTTGTCAGTGTCCCTTTAAAGGGACCATGAAATGACCTTTTTACTTTTGCCAGATAACTTTTACATTAAACCTTCAACGTTCAGTGAATGCCGAACAGGCATCCGTTTTCGTCTCGGTTCATTAACTTCTACACAAAAAAATAATGAAATATCGACTTTTTCTTTCTCTCCCACTGACCGCAAAACAAGTTGCGGCGTAATTTTGACGGTCGTGACGTACGCTGGGACAGGAACCGGAAGTTCTCTCGGCTGTAGAATGGAAGCGTCAGCGGCGGCGAATTGGGGGTGCGCCGGTAGGTTTTACTGCGCTGATGGCGCTGATGTCACCGACGTATTTTCTGAATCGGCGCCCCTCATCGCCGCGATTGCCGTGGACACATCGCAGCTGAGCGAAATTCAATGAGATATTTTTCGCTACAGCGACAGCGTGGGACTAGTCCCATACGCCGGTATGCCTGTTGGGAAGTGCGGCGAGTCTTCCGTCGAAGACTCCAGAAGTCAACCCAACTGTCATTGTTGGTAAAAGGCGGCCCGTGTCAGTCGTTTGCAAAGCGACGTAGATAGAAACAAATTGCCGCGGCGTTTTTTCGCTGCCTCGGAGATGCAAGAGCGAGCCGACGTTAAAAAAGATACGTTTGAACTACGACAGTGTCAGCAAGAGCCACGTAAATACCTGTTCACACTCGGAGTGTTCGCGCGCGTTTGATGGAAGTGCTGTATTTACGCTGTTGGTAAGCGCTTCGGGACCGATATTTTACGATTGCAACTCGATACTGACTTGACACTCTGCAAAGGAAGGTTGGACCGGCATTGCACGTAGCTCCCACGAACTGTTATAGCTCCACGAACTGTTATAGCTCGACAGTGACATGCAGTCGTGTCAGAATAAAAATGGCAAACTAATAACAAAGTGTACATACCGTGTTACGAAGGTAATCCATACGGCGTTTATTCGAGCTCTATATCACACAAAACAAGAAGATAGAATCGACGAAAGTCCCTTTTCGACGACAGTGTTCGTCAACACTGCCTCGGAAAACAAGGAAATGACAAAGGGAAGAGATTGACCTCACCTCTTAATCTAAAATTGAGGTCAGCGATCAAACTATAATACGGGAAGGGTCCACAAGGGTCGCGCGGGCATATTCCATTCAGCACGCCAGCCGGTCGTGGTCACTGTCTTGGTCAAGTACCGTCGAAGCAACGCTGCGGAATGGCTGCTAGGCCTATCTGCCAAAGTTGCCGTTTCAGCTTGTCTCGGGTGTTTGCGGATCCAGCACTCTTGTTCGTCGTGGTCTGTTTCAAGTACTTTTTTTCTTGCTGCTTGAAGTCGGGACGCGCGAGAAGAACACGTAAAAAAATAAACGTTCGTTGGTCGTCGTGACCACGGTGACCAAGCGACGCCGTCGGCCATGCTGATTTGATCGTAAAAAGGACAGCTCCGGAGCTGGCGGAGCTGGCTCTCAGCTTCGTTTACCACACGATAGATGGCGCTTGGCTCTCAGCATTATCAAATTTGGCAATTTTCGCCACACATCTCTAATTATGCTACAAAATGTGGATCTGAATATTATTTAACAAAACTTTTAGGAAACATTTGCCGGCTATTTATTGTTTATGATCGCGGTGCTGGTGAGGTAGGCGCTTACCCAATAGGCGACGTGGATTCGGCTGACGTGCTGCAGTTCCGCGGATGCATAGCAGTGAACAGGCAGAGAGCTTTCGAAGGAAAGAAGGCGCAAAAGAGTCCAGTTTTCTTTTAAAAGTTCTATAGCAAAGAATTTTTTTGGCTCCCTATTTTTGCGTTTTTGTGTTTCTTTTTACACCTTTTCCGACGCCCGGTGGATTAAATTCGATTTCAGAATCATTTCATGGTCCCTTTAAGCTGGCCGAAAAACCGGCTCTTGTTTCCTAAGTCTAAGTCTGGCAAGTATATGGCAATTTGTGCCCAACGTTGCCACATGCAATGCGATGCAATGAAATGCCACATGCAATGTGTGAAGCCTAGCTCTGGCGCTTGTTTGGGAATATAGGCACACATATGCTAAGTGACAGTGAAACAATCAGGTAGTGAGTCCTAACTTCGGCGCTTGTTCGGCGATTTAGGGCCGAAATACCCAGACTCAGGCCAAAGAAGGTCAAGTTTGGCGCTACCTCGACTTCTTTTTGCACTCCAAAATCCTAAATTCTCAGTAAAAAAAAAAGTAGTGTTTTTGAACTTTTAAATGATTTGTTTTTAAGATCGTTAAAAGCTATTAGTAATTATTTATACTCAATTGGCTCAATAATTCCTATTCCTGAAAAACGTCCAAGTGAAGTAATTTAAGAAAATACAGGAAATTAATAAATATGTTTTAAATTGAATTCGAACCTATGATTCCCGATAGGCAGGGAAGAAATCTGTTTCTATCTAACGTGAACAACAACAGAAAAAATTCTCCGTGCGTCTCGTTTGCATCTTATTTCATTTGCCGAATGTCCCAAAACGCAAATTGTCTTGTCGAAAAAAAAAAAATGTCAGCACTTACGCCCCTTAGGCAGAGTGTCGAACCGAAATTTTTATCGGTTCGGTTCCGGTTCGGGTTCACGGCTTTCGGTTCAGTTCCGGTTCAGTTCCGGGAGCCAAAAATAACGGTTCAAACCGGTTCGAACCGGTTCGAACCGGTTTGAACCGCTAAATTGATAATATATTTTCCGCATTGT
>JAZHYW010023488.1:0-24914 GCA_037355805.1 Ixodes ricinus
GCACCGAGTCCGGAGACGCCGGAGACGGTGCACGTAGAGTCAAAGCATATCAAAAGAGCTAAAGATGACCTCATTTCCTGACTGGTGACGATTTTCGGCGAGAAAATCTAAGGAGCTCTGACTCGAGTCACTCCGTTCAGAGGCAAGGGAGGCGCTACTGAACGCGCCCCAAGCAAACCGAAACTTAAAAACCCGTCGTAGTTGTGTGGCTAAGCGAAGTTTCGTATTGCATATAAAACTTTTTTTAATACATTTGTTTTGGTTTTTTTAGGTCCGTTAAAACGTTTTGGTGTTTCGTTTTGCCACTGTTTTACTAATAATATTACGTTAACTTTTTATTTCCGCATTTAATATGCACTTCAAAAAGCGTTTTACAAGCCAATCCAAATCCAATCCACCCTCAACTTTATTTACGCCGCCGAAGTTTTGTTGCGGTTCGGGGTCTTTTATTTTCACGTAGAACTCATATCGATCCGATATGCCGCGTCCGAGAATGGAATTTGCGACTAATAAGTGGCGAGGCACCACGCGAGCAAGAATGAACAGCCCTGGAGGTCGTGGGCACAGCTCAATTGGCTCATTCCTCGTGCTTCTCGAAGGTAAGCCTTTTTTCTCTGCATCCTTCTAAGCTTCCGTTCAAGCATCTCCTTGGTTTGTTTTCTTGCCCTGCATTTGCCTAATCGCGTTCGAGGAATGTATTCTGACTGTTATTTCTTCTTGGCGAGCATCTCTCCTCGCGCTTTTCGTCAAACCATCCGACGGGTTGCGAGTTTTAATCGCGAGGCCATGATCCGGTCACCCAACACGTCGGTCGACCTGTCAAACGTTTTATCGCGACCGCGTCAGCGTCACTTCGCCTCGGCACGCATCGCTGCGTACCGATATCTGTACTGGCCAGCTTTCTTTGTCGGCCTGCGCGTCTTATCGTTGTGGTTGATCTCAAGCGACGCGAACGAAACGCGTAAAAAAAAGAAAAAAAGAGTAAAACTATACGCACTCAGGAGTGCATTTCGGACGAGATGGCTATACGCACTCCGCTAAACTCGTTTAAAACGAATGGTCACAACGAGTTTTTTCAGCGATGGCATAACATAGGGGCTGAGGCGTCCGCTTTGTACGCAAGTGGGCGCGGGTTCGATCCGCGGTGGGCGTACTTTTTTTTTTTTTTTCATTTGGTTTTATCGAGGCATAATGCGATGTTTACGACATTTCTTTTTTGCGATAATGTTGTCGACGAAACTTCGCAGAATTAAATGGGACTCCCTTTCCGGAGGTGCGATCGGGGACAGCGGGGCTTGGGTTGCCGGCCGGACGCCGCGAAGCGGCGTGTACTGGTTACGTTTTGTAATTAGCAGCCAATACTGTCGCCGCGAAGCGGCGTGAACGCAGGCGGGGGCTGGGTTAACACGCTCCCCAGTGATGCACGCGCCGTTCGAAAAGGGTGGCCCGACGGGCATGAGTTCTCGGCGGAGTGCGTATAGCCATCTCGTCCGAAATGCACTCCGAAGTGCGTATAGCTTTACTCAAAAAAAAAAAAAGCCCTATCTGGTTAAAACAATTTCATCTACTGCGCTTTTTTTTTTTTTGCGATTAGAGTGAGGTTTGTGAATAATAATTTCGGGGGGGGGGGGGGTCATCAAATATAAATTAGATATATATCCCACTTGAAGCTGTGAATGCCGCTCGCTGTCATAATCGTGTTGTCCTTTTCTTTTTTACGTGCATTTAGTTTCTTTTTTTCTTTTCATTGTGTTATGGGCGCGTCTTGTATCAAATTTCATAAATACGGTATTTTTCAAACTTTTTATTGGAGATATGAACTGTATCGCTTTGTTGTATGTTGTTCCTCCCTGCCACGGCCCACGGGCTAGCAGTATGTATAAATAAATAAATATGTACAGTCGGGGCGGAATGGGGCGCGGACGGCCGGTCGACGGTTCTCGGAGCACCGCCGGCACTGCGCTGGGGCTTTGAGCGCGCCGGGCTGGGGTTGAGCACATGCGAGTAGGATGTGTTCGGCCCTAGCTTGGCGGGTCCCGGGCTTCGGCGTGGCGCTGGGGGCCGTCGGCCTGCTGTTTGCGTTTCATTTTCGTTTCCGACTGTGCATAGTGTTATTGTTATTAGAGTTTATTGTTTATCTACCCCTCCCTCCTCCCCCAACCTTTTCTTCTTTTTTTAGTTTGTGTGTTGCAGGCCACTTGGTATGGGCCTTCGGCCTGTATCTGCCGCACCCTCGTCTCTCCTGAGCCGAAATGAATTAAATGAAAATCACGCGCCACCAGCGTGCCCTGCACTCTGAGTACATCACCATATTTATATCCGTGATGGCAGACGGCCGCACATGAACAGCTGCACGGGCCACATTCAACGAGATGGCCATACTACGCAAATCTTTCTCTATTTCAGATGACGTCACGAACGAAAACTGTGTCACACTCGAAAAGAGAAAACCGAGGACAGCAGGTTTTGCAGACACCTGGTTTTTGGAAATCTTGGAGTCCGAACAAACAGGTGCGAGAAGGCTTCGTTCCGTGAGGAGGCAACGCAAATGACTCGCGATCTCCTCAACGGAAAAAACCCTGATGAAGATTTCGGCAAGTCGAGTATGTTCAAGGTACTTCGTCTTGGGTAAGTGTAGGCACGGTTGGTTTTTGTCCGACATTATTTTGATTTAATATGCACTTTGTCTCGGGTAAGTGTGGGCACGATTGGCTTTTGTCCGACGTTATTTTGATTTAATATGTACTTCGTCTCAGGTAAGTGTCGGCACGGTTGGCTTTTGTCCGACATTATTTTGATTTAATATGTCACTATAGCGGGCTCTGCCTATTCGAAGCCAAAGTTCCATTGTTACAAACGAGAAGGTCAAGAGACTGGAATGGAAGTTCCTTACCGCAGGAGCGTTGGAAAATTGGCATTGAAAAAAATCACCCTTCATGATCACACGTTTCTTTGCCTCCCAGCAATTTTGAAGGTTGCTGTTAACTGCCGCATTCTCTTCCTCGGCTCTTTTTTTGTATTGATTCGGCATTGTGCAGATGCTGCAGCAAATTAGTTTGATGACTACAGTCCTGACTGGGCAGCCAAGAAACATCTTGGCCACACACGCACACTTGAGAGGCCTGACCCAAACACAAAAGCCAACCGTGCCGACACTTCCCCGAGATGAAGTGCCTTGAACATAATTCTTCTTCCCGGTGTTGCTGGAGGAGGGTTCAGCCTCGATCGTAGGGGCTTAGTGGCGGGCACGTTGCTGAGTGATGTGCCAACTGGCACTGCTTTACTTCGACTGTACTATCGGGGAAAAACGAAATGCGAACAGAGGAGCGCGTGGCTTGCCGTACAGGCTGCGCCACCTGGAAGTGAGCCTAGGAGCGAGGGTGCGTGGCCTACTCCGATGTGTTCACGCCCTTCGCTCGGCACTCCCCAAGCTTCGGCAGTGCGCCTCTCAGTGCGCTGAAAGCTGTCACCGCTATCTTTGTCTGCATGGCGCGTGGGCTGAGCTTCTTCGCACCGCACGCGCTGAGCCAGCAAAGATAGCGGTGATAGCTTTCAGCGCACTGAGAGGCGCACTGCCGAAGCTTGGGGAACGCCGAGCGAAGGGAGTGAACACATCGGAGTAGGCCACGCACCCTCGCCCCTAGGCTCACTTCCAGGTGGCGCAGCCTGTACGGCGAGCCACGCGCTCCTCTGTTCGCATTTCATTTTTCCCCGATAGTACATTTATTTACCTAGCTACACAAATCCCAACTTCGACTATCATCTCGAACCCCCCAGAGCCTCAGGTGAAGTCCCTATTTTCTTCCCCCGTTCCTCCTTTTGACATTTCCAACTCTCTCCCTCTGACTAATGAACAAACCAATCGGTTAAAATTCCACATCGTCCACGTGCTCCTATATGAACCAGTCGACGTCGAGGACTATCCACGACTGCTGTAAGCCACAGCAGTGGTCAAACCCTTCAAAGTAGATGTCAAGTATCCCGTTGGAGGTATCACACCAGCGCTAGCGATAATTTATTGCAGGGTCCCCTGCACTGGGCTAAAAACTACATCATAGACAAAGAAATTGGCTGCAGAAACCACTATTGTTGGTTGTCAAATTGCGATAGCATTCTTCCTGAGACTTACGCCATGCTTACTGTGAGTGCGACGGCACAAATTTTGAGTAAACACTTTATTTTATGAATGGTTTACTACAATCATTGACGTCAGTGCGCCGCTTTCAAATTGAGTGATTGTTTCGTAGGTTGGGTGCAAATGTATACTGCCGCTCCATTGTGGGCCACTCGACCCGCCGTTTGCCAAGTCGACGCACGACACTTCAGGGGTGGCTCTCCCTCGTCTGCAAGCTAGATAAGGAGCGCCCCGTCTCGCGTCAGTTCTTCTTAGGGCTCTCAGCGCTCCTCTAGCTTGGCGGCCCAGCTGTTTCTCTGCCCAAGCCTGAGGCATTTTCTGGATGGTCAAAAACCCTTACGGGTGGTCTGGTCGATCGCCTGCGGTGGACGAGGGAAGTCAAAAGCCACATCATGTATGTGAGGCGCGGATTTACCTCCTTGCGCCACAGCCAATCGGGTGAAGTGCGCATCCATTCTCTGCCACCTTCGAATAGGGTGCAGATGTGAAGGAGTGCGTACTGCCGCTTTGCATAGACTCGGCGCAGATTTACCTCCTCCTCTTGTTACGAGGCCAGATACCGTATCGCGAAATCCGGGTGAAGTAGCTAAAGAATGCTATCGCATTAAAAAAAGCAGCGACACCGCAAGTGTTGGCAGTCCCCCAAAAGATTACTCGATTCTTGCTTCCTCAGGAACCCTGCGCTTCGCCTCCCCATCCAAAGCCACCTCTATGACAGGACGTCTCCCCAACTCCACGACGCCACCTTTCCGCGGCCAGAGGTGCTGCCATGTGGAAAGTAACAAACCCCACACAAACAGATGTGCACTGACCAACTTCACTAAAGCCGCCTCTATGAGAGGACATTGCCCCAACTCCACGACGTCACCTTCGCGCGGCCCGAGGTGCTGCTTTGTGGAAAGTCACAAGCCCCACACAATACAGACGTGCACTGACCAACTTCACTAACATGCTAACATACTCTCCACTTGTCATGATTTTGTGTGGGCTTTGCCCGATGATGCAAGTGAGTCATTCTCGTTTCAAGGAGAGTGTCCAAACCATTTTGCACGCATGTTCGGACTCTCGGGATTTGCAGAAACTGGGAGTCTGCAACGCCTGCTGTCCTCGTCTTTTTTTCTCCAGTTCATCTTTTTTCCTTGCGCAACAGCAGACTGTCACACAAGAGCGACACCTTTTTCATGCATGGTGTCACCTGAACCGCAGAAAGATTCGCTGCATAGTGTGGCCCGTGAGGCTGTGTGCGCGCCGCTGTCTGCTATCACGAACACAAATACGGTGACGTACCCAGAGTGCACCGCTCGCTAGCCTTGCGTGAGTACACCCTATATGGCACATGTTGTTCAAAGTACCTTTATGCATAGCTGATCCAACCTGCATTCTCTTTTGCCATTGCCGGTAGCAAATTGTGTCTGTTTAGTATTGCATACCTGCCAACTTGCCCGTATTACCCAGAAGACTCTCAAATTTTGATCAGTTTGTACGATTGACAGAAAAATCTCCCGGAAAAGAGAAATTACCCTCCCCTCCCTTCCACACTTAAAGGATGAGTTTTTGCCATCACAATAGACGGCTGCAATCCCATGAGCATGAGCAGTGCAATATATAAATGTAATGAAGTTGTCTTCATGCAAATTTGTTGTCAATATTTCTTCTTAAAACACCAGCTAACCCCCCCCCCCCTGCTTAGAAATTATCTCGAATTTGGTGTCCCTGAACTTGGAAGGTATGGTATTGTTTGTGCCTTTTTTATCTTGTGTCATTTATGTAACATAATATATCTGTTCTTCACATTTATAATCAGTGCAGGCCTGGTCAAGGAGGAGTCGCTCAGTGAACTACTAGTTTGAGTTATCTGAGATGACACCACTGACATCACCTACAGTGCCGAGGTTCAGGCCTTCAATAGGAGTTGATGGTAAGCTGTCCTACTTACTTAGCAGTGTTGGAGTAACTCACTTGAGCTTTCATCACTGTTTTCACTGGCAGTTTGTTGCCTGAAATCCCATTTCATTAAAATTGATGCAGCCTTCACGCTTCTGCGGTTTAGAGCAATTCGCAGACATATGTCGATTATAGTCGAAACAGCGTGGCTCATCATTAGAGTTGAATGCTGAGTTTCGCTTGGCAGCTTTTTGACCACTTCGGTCGCTACAAAACATTATTTGCCATCCCAGGTACGCGTCATGTCTGATTGGTTGGACAGTCATCGAGTGTCAGCGGCTGTCGTCATCAGAACCTGGTTCTTGTGCTGCCACATCGTTTTTGGTGGTGGCGCTGTCATCACCGCCAACGCTTGCGCTCCCCGTGTTCCCATTCAAGATGGTGAGTGGTATACTCATGGCGGCCTTGCCGCTGCTGGTGCTGCCATGTAGCTCTGGCTCGTGGTGGTGCCACCGCCATCACTTGTACTCCCTGTCATCCCAGCCAAAGTGGTGACAGGGATTCTAGGAGGGCTCTTTGTCGCGAGGGCTGCCACAGACATTGGCTCGTGGGGGTGCCGTCGCTACTGACAAAGCTTGTGCTCCCCGTCCCTCTTGAAATGGTGACTGGAATTCGGAGAGGGTTCGCTGCCGCAGCCGGTCGGTTCAAGTTCCGCTCATTCTGTCGTAGCCCTTCTTGGGAATTCGTTCCCTCCATCTTGAGGTTCTAGTAGGAGAAATCCACTGCTGTTGGGTTACATGTCACCACAGCAGTCAATTTGCGGAGGGCCATGGCCACGTGATCCCACTTTTGAAATGTTGGAGCCTTGTTGTGGACATGGAGGCCGGTAAGAGAGTGATTTAATGTGCATCTGGGCACATCTGCCCGGCGAATGAACTCATGGGTGTGCCACATGGATAGTGGGCGGACTGTGCAAGTCTGTCTTTTTCAGAATGGCGCTAACAATAGGTAATGTCTGAATAATTCTTGTCCTACATAGGGGATATTTTCTTGGCACAATGTGTTAGTAAATAGCTACAATGTCACTGCTTGATTCAGAACAAGATTCAGAGTATGAGACATTCTCAGGCCAGGCAAAAAAATTCTGCTCACTTTAATCTTGGAGTTTCCAGAGTTGCACACCATCAAGCAATCCTGAAGGCGATGCACCACATGTAATTACACTATTTTAGTTCTTAACTTACGAGGAAGGTGTCCAAGAAATTGTAGCCAGTGTAAGTTATATGTTAGTGTTAATTTATTCTGATAAGTAGAACAAGAAAAACAACAAAATATTCAAAGCAATGTCTTTTTTTTATCACCGAAACATTTTTTGGTCACCCCGTTTAAACTGGGAGTGTAACGCAAGAAAAGAACTGTGCTGTGACCTTCCAGACTGCACCGTCAGATGATGCATGCATCCTGCAACATAAGTGCAGGATCAGCTTTTCTTTGGGGCGATTTTTGTAAGATGACATGAAAATGTTGTGGTCATCACCATCAAGGTGGTTTGTTGTCTGCATGTTCTCTGCTTGAGTGACATAGCCACTGACCAGCCGCTTCACTGGTACTAAATTGAACTACTTGACAAGTTGCTTAAACAATAGTGATACACAAATGGCAGTACAAGGACAAGTTGAAGAACCACAAGTAGCGCTTGTCCTGTCACTTCATCGACTTGTCATTGTCCATAGCACTACAGTCTACGCTAATTACAACAGCCCTAGTTACAACAGACATTTGGATATAACATACCAATTTGTGAGGTTCGGTTGGTTTGCTTCTACATGCCATTGACTCAACTTCATATCTGCATACAACATACTCTTAAACAGACCAAAACCTTGGTCAAAATCAAGGTCTGTTATAACAAGCTTAGACTGTATTTGCGTTTTCCTCCTCTTCACTGTTCTTCATCTGCTTCTTACTGAGCAAATAAATAAGGCTGTCTAATAAAACAGCACCATCCGTCAAAGTAGTAAAACATTTCTCTGCAAAACGTATTGCCCTGGCCAAGTCTTGTCGTCGCAATGAGTCGCATAGTGAATCAGCTAAGCAATGGTTGATGAATATGATGCAGTTCTACTTAATCAGCAGCACACTTCAATCTCTCTTCTGCATGAAGCCTATGTGTCGGAGCAGATAACATCGTGTTTTCTCGACAGCCGCGGAGTTTGAAGCAGGTGCTTAATGCTTGTGAGCCTCCACCATTGAAATTTTAACTTGTCACTTACTCTAGAACTTGACAATGCAGTATGGCTGATTTATGAAGTTTGCGGAACCGGCGTCAGAGACATTCTACTTGGGAGAGGTTTATAGGGCTAGAAAAATAATGACAGCACGTCATCACACACAATTTTCTGTAATAGTAGAAGGACGTTGCCCAAAGAACTGTTGCTAGTTTTAAGTGTCACTCACTAAGGCAGTTTGTGTATTGTGTTAAAACCTGCATTTTGCTGTTCTGTTTTTTTATTCCAGGATCCAATGTTACATTCCTGTGGCTTTTTGCTTGTTTCCCAATTCCTGAAGGGGGTTACAGGCTTAACATGTGACACAGTGTTTTGGTGAGTGTATCTTTTATTTACTGCCTGGCCAATCAAATCGAGTGGCTCGGCAGAAAACTCTCTGCAGTTTCAGGATGTTTGAGGGTGTGTTCTCCTTCCGACATTCTAAAATGGCACCAATTTTTTTGTGCTGCATCACTATACTCTGTTTAATGACTAGCTGATAATGTGGTACTAGCTACGTCCTCATTGGACCAGTCATAAGTTTGTCTTTCGCCGTATGTTCACGCTCCCGCACATAACCATGTGCAGAAGGCGGAGTCAGGCATTGAAAGGGAGGCGGTTGATTGGTCCGGTGGGTGCATAGTTCCCACTGCAGTCAGCTTAGAAGTGTATGTGAATACTCACTTTAAATAGGTCACATTACTCGAAGCTTGATGAACTCCTGAGAAGTTTTTTACAATGTTTTTATTTGCCATATTTACTCGCATAATGAACACACTTGCAAAAGGAACATACCCCCCCCCCCCCCACAACGAGCATCAATATTGAGACTTGTTTTTCCCCTCGCGTAATGAATGCACCTCCGATTTTCGACTCCGTGAGTCTCGAACTGCTTCCAACTCAGCTAGCCACCAAGCCAATTTTCTATCTCCGCCAAGCGGCCAGGCCACGTCAAGCCAAGCCAAGCATTGCAGTACACGCTTTCATGGCTGCGAGTTTGTAGTTGCGAAAGTGATCAATAGTAAAACCGAGCGGCAGACACACCTAACAAAGCTGGGGTCCGCTTCGCGGTAGGCAAAACATGTCCAAGCCCAGGCTTGGGCATGCATTGATGTCAAAAAACGTGGTCGTCTGTGGTCCGCTTTTTGGACAGTGAAATCGTGAAAGTGGTTAGGCCTAAGGTTAGTCGCGTCACTTTTTAAGCTAAGTGAGCTTTCCTATTAAAAAATCTTACATGTATAAGAAATTCATATGTCCAATAACCGCATATGATCCAATAAGATCATATAACAACCTTGTAAGAACGTGTAAGAACAATATAAAATTATATAAGAAGTTATAAGAAAGTTTTCAATTTTTTTTATAACTTCTTATATAATCTTTATATTTCTTATATTGTTCTTATAAGCTTTTTGTATGCTCTTAAATGACCTTATTTGATCATATGCATTTCTTAGACAAATAAATTTCTAATAGATATAAGAATTTTTTTATTAGGCGGGTGCTTTTTCTTTGGCAAAAGGCACACCGAAAGCACCCTAAAGAGGTTTTCAATTTATAGAACATGGTTGTTGTAGCGTGCCCCCGACCAGCTGTGGGCGCGCCTCCATTGGAGACATGTCACAGTACCCTGCCGTGTCAAATTGACACCTAAAAAGACATTTTTGCGAACATTTACATTGAATTCAAGTAATGACATAATGACAACATGTCTGTGCCCACAAGCTGCATGAACGTGAACGAATGTCGCCATCTGAATGGATGAAGGATCGTCTTGGCAGCCCTGGACAAAGGGGAGAAGAGTGTCGATACTTAAGTGTAGCTTTCTAGGGGTTATTATCATTTTAAATATGCAATTCTCATTTGCTCTTTCAGCTCGCACCTTCATAGAGTACGGCAATGTGGAGAAGCAAGTCAAGGCCAGCCTCATCATTTCTGTCCTGGGGACACTATGCTCTTTCAGGTAAGCTGCTTGTTCTCTTAAGAAACAGAAGTAGACGTTTTCGTGTTTTTTTTTTGAAGACTAGAATGACAATAATAATCCCTGGAGATGGGGAACAAAGGAAACAAAGGAGATTTGTGTTTGTCCTTTGTATCCCTTTTCCAGGGATTATTATTGTATTCATACTTATTGCATTATTGTGGAGTTCACATTGTGACAACCTATGGTTGTCAAATTCCACAACACAACATGTGTTGTGGAAGTTAAAGCTATTGCACATTCAAACATTTTGTGAAATACACTAGAACCCTGCTGGTGCGTTTTTAGGCAGTCACAATAAAGGATCACGACATGAGAGAAAATGTAACAACTGATAATGCCCTTGGGATAGCTATAGATGTTTCAGAAAGCTATATTCTCTGTGTATTGCACCTTAGCTTTCATGGCTGTAAAAAAATTGCCTTATTTTATAGGTTGACAATTTTCTCAACACTTCTTAAAATTGTGGCTGAACTGTTTTCAAACAAGCTTACATTTGCCCACAGCAGCTATGGGCACTGCATGTGCAGAAACCAGATTAAGTGAGCAGACATGTCTGTGCATGCGCTGTGCCCACAGCCGTGCCACCGCAGAGCCACATGTTTGTCTATAGTTGCAGTTAAGAAATATTGAAATATAAGTATGCAAAAGTTCTGAGCCCATCGAGCTAAACCATAGCTCCCTCACACAAATCACTGCACCCTGCATGCCAGATCAAAGCAGTGGAGCTTGATGCAATCAGCACTGCTTAAACATAAAAACATAGAGGAGTAAAAAAAAAAAAGGTGTCGTGAGGGCCTTATTTTGCTCTTACGGTGTCTTACAGGACCAAGCAAGAAGCACAGTACAAAAAGGCAAGGAGGTGAAATAAAGGGAGTAAAGCAAAATGGAACAGAGTAGCTGTGTTTCCCTAGTAGTCACCAGCCACCTTGAGTGGCAGTTTTTGGGCATAAGAACCGGGAAGGCAGTGCAGGAAGCCTGTAGTTCAAACACATGTTAGGTGTTAGAGAACATAACAGCCGAGAAAGCATATGAGCAAGGTTCTTCTGTGCATATTATTGAATGTGCTACAAGAATATGTGTGCTGGTTATATGCCCATTTAAATTAGAATATTTTTCTTCTTTCAGCTCGCACCTTACAGACATGTAAGGAAGCAAGGGAAGGCCATTTTTTCATTCATCGTTTACGTTTAGGCGATTAACTAGTCTTTTGAAAAAAAAAAACACTTGTCATTTTAATGACATTGTGATAAATAAATTTTGGTTCTTTAAATTGTTCTTCAATCTTTGTTTTCTTCCCATATTGCAAGCAAACACTATGTCTATCAGGCCCTGAAATCCCACCAGCACGTAAAGGGAACTGCCGAAGCCAATGGTAAGGTCATGGATGCTATTCTTATCACAGTTTTTCGGCTGGCCAGCTGAAAGTCGACGAAACATTGACTGTGGCGAAATGGCTCCGAAGGTTGATCAAATGACGTCTAAACGACGATTACCATCCACGGCCGCCAGCCATGGATGGCAATCGTCGTGTAGACGTCATTCGATCGACCTTCGTAGCTTTTTCGCCACCGTCAACTTTTCGCCAATCTATATGCCATCGCCAGTGTATTGCAATCCTGGTGCCACATTAATGTCGATTGGCAATTGGAAACAATCAAAAGGCTATGATATTTATAGTCCTTTTATCTCCTCCAATAGCCGATTGATAGTAGAAAGGCACCAGGATATCGATACAGTGGCGATGTTCTATAAAATAGCGAAAAGTTGACGGTGGCGAAAAAGCTACGAAGGTCAACCGGATCACGTCTAAACGACGATTACCATCCATAGCCAGTTGATCAACACCAATTGCCATTTGGCGATAATATTTCTTTCGAACGGCAATAACCATTTTTATGCACCAACTCATGTTTACAAACAAACCGAGCGCCCGGAGCGCCCCTAGCGGACGCCACCGGCGCCGCGCATGCGCGATGGGGGTGTGGGCAACAAGCTCGCCGTCGCCCATAAACAAACCATTGAAACGCGATGTTATCGGCGTCAGTGTGTGTCTCCCTGCCCTTTTTCGCATTCGAATTGTTGATTCTACGTCTTCCTGGCAATGTCTGACTACATGAGCGGCGTCAGCGAAATTAACGAGGCTCGTTACACCGCGAAACTTCGCGTGAATAATCTGACATGCGGCGATTCATTCCGCGTGGACGCCGCAGAATGTACGCTAAAGCCTGATTCACCTGATGAGATTTCGCTCGCAATTTTCAGTCGCGACGTCGCTCGGGCTGCAAAAGCGTGAACCGCAGCTGAGATGGACAACGTCAATACTGAAAATCGCAAGCAGAATCGGACCAAGTGAATCAGGCATAACAAGTCGGTGATGGCCGCTGGTAACAATAATCAACATCTCCTTGTATCTACTGTTTACGACGAGCCTGCTTACCAACCTTCAAATTTAAGTCTTTTGAGGCCTGTACCTACTTCTTATCGCAAGGGCCGGGCCAACTTTTGGTCTACGGGCCGGCGTCGTCTAAGAGAGCAGACGACACGCAGAAACGTTTGAAAGAGCAGACGACAGTTTGAACGATTAGGCGGCCGTTTGAACTTGAAGACGCACTGAACGTAGTCCGCAGGTGGTCCGCACAACTTGACGGTTTTCTGGCGTTCATGTTGGAACAAAACAAATAAATCTGATGACCACAAGTATCCGTGAATTCAACCCAAAGTGCTTCCCGCCCAAGCAATCGTTGACCGACGGCGTCTGCTTTTCCCTTTTCACGGCACATATCCAGATTCTCGGACGAACCGAGCACGTGAAACTGACCTTCAAACCTTTCTCGACACTTTTGGTACGGCCCCAGTCGCGGCGTTTTGACGATAAGGCAGGTTTTTGTCAGATTCCTTTCAAAACAACGCAGGAATACACGTCTGGCATGGGGACTTCTGCCCACAGCCCCAGACCGGAAGTGCGACCGGCGCGCCACCACCGCCCAGGTAAGCAAACGGCACCAAGCGTTCTAAATTCGAACCTGATTGTTCAGTCTCGGGCTAGATCGCGCTTCAGCATCAAAAATTTCGGTCGCGCGCTTGCATAATGTCGCGATATAAAAAGAAAGCATTAAAAAACTATTTAATAGAACGATCTCACCTGCAGGCAGTGAGACTGCCGCAATGCATTGAGGGAACTTTAGTCTTTCTGCACGTGTGACAACCTCGATGGAGCTCTGCACGTGGGGAGCACGAGGCAGCACGAGCCCTTTCCTGCACTGTTTCCTGTGTACTCAAGTTATGGCCGCGTCACGCATGCGCCGAACGCTTGGGGAGATCGGTCTATTACTTCAGCCAGCGTGATTCCATCGATATCTACTTCTTTTAAAAATACATCGTATCGTTGGACACCTGTTAAACGTTCTGTGTTTATCTGTATCTCATCTACCGGGTGGCCCAGATGTCTCCCCGGGACTTAAAAAAAATATCGCAAAAATTCCGATCTGTAAGTTACAACATTGTAATTTACCCGAGTTCAACCTTTGGTGGATATATTTAAAAATGTAAAAAAAAAAATAACTTGCCTCAGTCAAAAGTTACAAAGAAAAATCGTAAATCCCTATGTATTCCTATAAAAAAAAAATAAAAAAGATGAAAAAACAACAACAGCGTTGTTTTGGGGGAAAAATGTGGAAGGGAAAGAAAGGGTTCTTCTCACCTTGCTATCGTTCTCTGTTTCTGTCTATCAAACGTTAGAGTGGCCCACAAGAACGTTTTCCAGCTTTAAAAGGAAAATAGAACTTCTTTCTTTTTTTTTTTTGTAACTTTTGACTTCGGCAAGCCTTTTCTTTGATATATTCAAAAACTAGATCCACCAGCAAGACGAAGTTATGTGGTAAATTACAGTGTCGTAGCTTAAAAATTCATATTTCACGCGACTAAGTAAAAAGAAAAAAAAGAAAAAAAAAACAACAAGGGCGCCGCGGCCCACGTTGGAGTGCCCCAAAGCTTTGTGTCTGGGACTGACCAGTGGCCCCGAGCGCAATCCGAAGAGGAGGAAAGCGCGTGTACAGCGGTTGGTGCACCCTCTCCCCTAGCATTGACTGCATCGCCACAAAAAGCTGACCGCGTTTTTGTTGTTGTTTTTTTTATAGGAAAGTGTGAGACACGAGCGCGGCGTAGCGCAACGCCGCTCCATCCACGGAGCCCGGATGACAATTTAGGCCTAGCGACGAGTACGGAGAAGCGCACGCCGCGACGAGTACAGAGCCCCGGCTGCCTCACGCGGCGACGGCCCGCCGGAGCGCGCACGACGCCGCTCCGTTCATATACCTCCCGAAAGCCCACGGAGCACCCGACGACAATTTAGGCCTCGCGACGAGTACGGAGAAGCGCACGCCGCGACGAGTACGGAGACCCGGCTGCCTCACGCGGCGACGGCCCGCGGGAGCGCGCACGAATCAATACCACTGGTGCCGATCTGCAATTTGTTGTTAGATGCGCGTCTTGTGGAGACATCGTTTCCACGCCGCACTCACCATCAATCGGCAAGTCTCGTCAAAGCGAACTAGCGATGCGTCTGGGCGTTGTTGGAAGAGACTGTGGAATTGGCTTTACGAAGCTCACGAATCTCTTCGGTGGCCTAAATGCTCCTCCTCCTATGCATTTGAAGTCCCATCAGAAGATTGCGGCTAAAGTGCACGATGCAGCGATGCTCGCGGCGAGCGAAGTAATGAAGGAAGCTGCAGAAGCTGTCAGAAAAGGACAACCGGCCGCGGATGCCAGTGCCGAGAACGATCTTCTAGACATCTGCATAACCTTTGATGGCACATGGCATAAACGCGGACACACATCACAGTTTGGAGTTGGCGTTGCTATTGAGCTGGAGACTGGTTTTGTTATCGACTTTTCGGTGAAAAGCAAGTACTGCCATGGGTGCCAGTTGGGCCCCAAGGAAGGAAGTGAATGATTTGAGGAGTGGGCACAAAGTCATACAGAAACCTGCCAGAAAAACTTCGAGGGATCTTCGAATGCGATGGAAGTGGCGGCGGCTGCAACCATCTTCAGCCGCTCCGTCGAACTGCATAACATGCAGTATGTCGCTGTCCTGTGTGACGGCGACAGCAAGGCTTTCACACACGTCGCTAGCCTTGAGCTTTATGACAAGCCTATCCAGAAAGAAGATTGCGTAAATCATGTGGCAAAGAGAATGTACGCGGGATTAGAAAAGCTGAAAAAGGCCAAAAAAGGACTCGGAGGAAAGGGAAAGCTCACCAATGTCGTCATGAAGAAGCTCACAAGCTACTACGCATGTGCCTTGAAGGACAACGCACCTAACGTCAAGAAGATGCAGCGAGCTGTCATTGCCAGCCTTCTTCATACCTACTCCACAGACCAGGAGCCCCGACACCTAGCCTGTCCGGAAGGCGAAGAGTCATGGTGCCACCATAACCGCCACGAGGCTCTCAAAGCAGCAGGGAAGCCTACGGCAGCAAAGCCACACCGACCAGCCTTCTCTAAGGATGTCGCAAAGGAACTTGTTCCGCTGTATAACCGGCTTGCAGAGCAGGACTTGCTCACTCGATGCTCACGCATGAAGACCCAAAATGCAAATGAGAGTTTTAACGCGCTCATTTGGAAGCGTTGTCCTAAAACAGAATTCGCCTCACTGCGCACCGTAGAGACTGCAGTCGCTCTAGCAGTGCTGGAGTTTAACCTTGGTCCAAGAGGCTTCGAAAGGGCACTCCTGCAGATGGAGATCAGCCCTGGAAGCCACCAGGAGAAGCACTCCTACAAGGCGACTCGGGGCAAGATCGCGAAGGCAAAGGACCGGGCACTTCACTCGTCGAAGCTTGCCCACAAGCGGCGCAAGCTTGAGGCTATAGTCCGGGAGCAGCACAGCCTCGAAGCCGAGGGTATCACCTATGCTCCAGGTGCATTCTAAGCCCCTGGGACCTACCGAAAATAAAGAAGCTTCAAGCTGAAACTTCAAATGCATTTATCTCAGTTTCACTTTTTGGTGGGTAATGTTGTGCGAGGAAATGTATCATTTCACATGATGAACATGGAAAGGCATCATTAAGGGTATTCCCGGACTGAAATTTTCCGGCGAACAAGTTAAGGTACCTATAGTCTGAAAAAAAACTCACTCTTTCATAGTAAAAATTAAAAAACTTTAAACACACACACACACAAAAAATATTTTTTTAAAATGTGTTTTTTTAATTTATGATTACATTTTTGGAACTTATTTTTACCTTAAGTTGCAGTATGGGTATTGTACTAAACATTAAAGCACAGATTTCATGAATTGCCACTACAATTTTTCTTTGATACATTACTTAGGGAGGGCCCTCTTTTCTGGAGCCCGAGAAATGTAATATGTTGCACAATTGGGCTACAATGCTGAAACTTTGTTTGCTATCTTTTCTCACAGTGTTCCATGTACCCTGCAAATATCAATCGATTTGGATAAAGGGTTCAAAAGTTGATACCCCCAGGCCATGTCACCCCTTAAGCAACATGTCGCGCGCTGCAGTTGTTCAACATTTAAATTATGCCGCCTAGCAAACGTTGTACCTTCAGCCTTTTCCGACTTTTAATACACAGTACCCCAGGCAGCATGGCGTTCGAAACAGTAGCATAATGCTGCGTGTTTGTCGTGCCAATCCCTGTTGTGTGAGAAACATATTGGGGACTGTTGCGCAAAATCTCCCAACACTCCCACAACATTCGGAACATTCTCGCAACATATCTACAACATATCAATGTTACTTGGGCCTGCTAAACATGTAAAATGCAAGCTGTGTGTACTAGACATCCAATCTGCGCAGTCTCAGTGCCGCGAAGCTTACCTCATTCTTCAGAAAGGGTTCAAACAAGGCAGTCTCAACATCCATCGCAAAAGATGTTTCACATGCCCAAGAAAATTGAGCACCAGCTCGCAGCAGCTTTAAAAGAGAACCAATTGTGTAGCGACATGTTTTGACTGCTCTTAGTATGGACCTTTTCACTTTAGTAGTTGCCTCACCGGCGGATAGAGGGCGCTGGCGCATTCGGCGCCATTAGGTTGCTTTGATTTGGTTGGTTTCGGTTTCAACGTGAACGCGGCTATGTTGCTGTTGTAAGTTGTTTTGGCTTAATTTTGCGATACGATTATTTTCCTTGTAGCACACAACCAATAAAACAGTGGTACTGAGCCACTTTGAGGACTACGAAATGTATTTTTGCCTAAATTGCGAGCTTTTTTTTACCAACTCCTTTGATGTATCTGATTATGGTCGGTTGCGAAACGCCTGACTGATGTGCAGGGAAGATTACCATCGTCTACAGCCCTACCCGATGGCACCAGTTTTCATAGAAACCAACCAATGAAGAGACTAACACGTGAATGTAAATAAGCATATCGACAGCTTGATTAGCAATGCGCTGAATCGGCCAGAACAGATGAACTCGCGAGTTTACTACTCACTGTTTGGTTTTCGTCATCCAACCTTTAGTGAACTTCGCAGACTTAAAACGTATCGTGTAATGAACAAGATAATTGATATAAATAAGTTACATCGTCTCGGCTTCTTTTTTAAAAATTAAGTACTAGCATGTTTTGACAAGCCGAGTAGGACATTTCCTAAATTAGCAACCCTGCTCAAGTCCTGATATGCAGCATTTGACGATATTTGCCCTAGGAAATAAATTATTTGTATATGAACATTCGCTAACTCAGAGATATGATATAAGTGACAGGCCCATCAAATTAAATCTGGCATTTGTCTTCCGTAACATTGGCCAAATAAAATTAGAGGGCGCAGAAGGAGAAATATCTCGAAAAATTTGGCTCAATTCAAGCGCTCTAGACACCACTTCACGGACCTGTGTGAACAAATATTTATTTATTTGAACAGATTCACCTTGCAAAGTTCGGCGTCGCCAGCCCCCAAAAATATAAACCTCTATTCGCCACCGACAATCCTGGACTCAAATATTTGTTATGCAAACGGCTCTTTTTTTATTTTTCCGGCGTCAAATATTACGGACTCCAGATAACTGGCGAAAATTAAAACAGTGTACGCAAAAAACAAAAAAAAAGTCTTTATTATTGATTATGCGCCGAACCCGAATCGCATTTTGGATTTGCAAAGAGAAACGACGTTATTTATTTGTGCACGCTATTCTAAAATTCGCAACTATGAAGTGTCTGTGGCAGTAGTGGCAGTTTCTTACGCGGGAAGTTCCAACCTTTCTGTTAGAATAAATTAAGTGGATGGCACTGGTTATCTAAATATAATCAATAAATTACTTAAATGACATTCGAAATGGGAGTGAGCACGGTATACAATTTTTCAAGCTTCATAAGTGAACCGACCAACCGAACGTTTACGTCGCAAAAAAGATTGAGAACCTCATTCACAGGTAGGTGTGATATTATTAACAAAAAAATTGCCTGATGTTGACGTACCCACGACCTACTACTGGACGTACCATGCCTTCTAGTCTCAGGTAGAATTCAAGCTAGACGCTCATTGCCTATCTCCTCCGCGAGTTTCCTCACATAATCAAAAGAAACTGTTTTTGATATATTATGAATACAAAGAATGATAATTTCAGAAAATACAGATAGTCTCCTTGCGCTGACTATTCTTAACGCCTTCCGATCCTATATGCGCGATATAAATAGACGCGCTTGTTACTGGGAATGTTCAGCCACTATTATTAAACAAACCTCAGTTTTCATAAGGACATTTGAACCCTCGTGATGTCTAAGTCGTCGAGTAGGCGTATCAGACTAGTTTCCGAAGTAAGTGAAAAAAGCGCGGTGAAGCGCGACGAAAAACACGAATAAAACGCATCCGCCAAGGCGCGGAGGGGAGAGCGGAGCAGCAAGTTGAAGCAACCTAATGGCTGCCGCGTCACGTGATTCCAAGATGGCAGCGCCCATGCGGAGGAGCATGAAAAGGCTCTGCAGTGCCCTCTCCAAGGCGCCACCATGCGACATCCGCGCGCACCGGGACCAAAACCTCGTCCATCGCTTTACACCACCCCTTCTAGAACACCTTACCCGAATCGCAGCGGGCGCAAGCGAACGTCGCATGTCAGTGCCAACGGCAGCGCCACCGCCTCATTTCAGAGCCGTATATTGGGAGAGTTTGGCCAATGGGCGGAGCAAAGGCCGCCGCCACCGCGGTTAGAGCGTAAACTAAATGTGCGACAGAGCGTCGACCAATCAGCAGACTGCGACGTCACAATATTGGAAACGACATTTAAAATGTGAAACAGGAGCGTTCAATCTCGGCGTCTCGGTGACAGTTTGCTCTGGACCGGCTTGCTAGAACAGCATCTCAGCTGAGACTGGCTGAAAGAAAAGAGTGTAAAGGGTGGGGCTCCCGAGCGGCTTGAGACGCGGTTTCGTCGGCTCAGCATGAGATGGTCACGCACGGCTCGTGCACTGGCTTTGGCAGTGCTTTCTTTCCCTCAGTCTCAGCTGAGACGCTGTTTCTATGACAGAAAAACAGACAGGTCTCAAACTCAGCTACTAGTTTATTTCAACAACCTCCTCTTATATAGTCCGTTCTCGTCGTCACCAACCAATCACAAACGACCTTGTCCTCTGCACCGAGACTTTACAAGTTCCACACTATCACAAAAGAAGCGGCCACTTCCAACGTTTCCAAGTGAAATGTTCTATCAGACGATATGGCACACAAAGACTTCAATCAACGCCTTTGTGTCCTCACAATACACAGGACAACAGCCCACACCCACATCCCACTCAACACAGGTCACCTCCAAAATAACCCCACAAACAATACACACCAGACGGACACTTCCAACGTTTCCAAGTGAAATGTTCTAGCAGACGATATGGCACACAAAGACTTCAAACAACGCCTTTGTGTCTTCATAATACACAGGACCACAGCCCACACCCACATCCCACTCAAAACAGGTCACCTCCAAAATAACCCCCACAAACAATACAAAAAAAAAAACCTCTTAAAACTGTAAAAATTGCCTGCAGCGGTTCCCTATTTGCATGGAAGGTTGACTAATGCAATTTCCCAACGATCTAATCCTAATTGTTTCTCTTACCACCCTTTTAACATCGTTGCTCTCCTTAACAACTACATCCGTTCCAGACCAATCCGTTGTGCAGTTTCTACACTCCTCCAGATGCTTAGCCAACTCCGAATTTGCTGCATTATTTTTTACATTCCTTTTATGCTCTGTTAAACGTTCGTTCAAACACCGAGAGGTTTGGCCCACATACTTAAAACCACACGCCAAAGGAATCTCATACACCACGCCTACGCTACACGGCACCGACTTTTCCCTATGCGCCTTCTGACAGCCCCTCTGAACCGTTTCAAAAGGTGTCAATCTATCTAACCTAAAATCCGTGCTGAACACGACATCCACGCCATATTTTTTCGCACATGCTCTAAGATTGTGGGACACCTCGTGACAATACGGAACCACAGCGTACCTATTCCTGATTTCTTGCGTCGCCCTCTTTTTCTCCCTGCACTGTAGGGCAATCTGCCTTTTGATGTACACTTCCCCATATCCTGCCATTACCAGTCTGTCCCACTGGTTTTTTAGTGCCTCCGGTCCGAAATGCATGCATGATCTCACCAAAGCATTACTAATCAACGATCTGACTACCCCGGCTTTTACATTTTTCGAGTGACAGCTACTCTTTGACAAAACCGGTTTTGGGTTTACCTTCCCATACTCCCAACAAAGACCTCGTTCCAAATGTAAACGCAGGTCGAGAAACTGCAGGACCTCGCCCCTTGGCCTCTCTACCGTGAATCTCAACTCTGGCGCCGCTGACCTTATTACTTGTTCTAAAACTTGGTCCAACCCTTCCTGAACAGAGCAAACTAAGATATCATCCACAAATCTTTTCACAAAACACTTCGGAGACAACTCTTCTATCCTGTCATACACTTGCTGGTCCACCGTGTTTAAGTAAATTTCCGCTAACAAAGGCGCTACAGACGAACCTATACAGACTCCCTCTTTTTGCACAAATTTGCGACCTTCGTATTCCAATACCGTCGACTTTAAATAAAGGTCTAGCACCGAAAGAAAACTATCCACCGCTAATCCTGTTCCTGATTGAAACTTAATAAGGTTCCCTTCCAAGGCAATCCTCACTCTATTCATTAGTCTGCTTTTCTCTAAAGAGTAATAAAGGTCCTTGATGTCCATGGATAATATCGCGCACTTCCTTCCGTGAAACTTTTCCATTACCTCAATCAACTCACTAGAGTTCTTTAAGGCAATTGACTTTTCCAAGTTAGCTAACTTCAAACCCCGCTGTAAGAAGCATGAAACCACCTTCTGCCACGTCCCATTTTCATTAACAACGGTACGCAGGGGCATTTCAATCTTGTGATCCTTCAAAAAGAATTTTAGGTTGAGCGTTGAACGCAACGGTTTCAAAACGCTTTTCGCTACCTCTTCCATGCTTTCCTCCAGAAAAACCTCGCAAATGCTCTTCCTCAGCTTCCCAATATTTCCCTTCCATTCATTAAACAATGACCCCAACGCTTCCTCCGACTTCTTCTGAAAGGCCTGTACAGGCAAAACTGCAAACCTTCCTGTTTTATCTGTCTGCAACAGTTTTAACGAACTCCTTTCTAACTCTTGTTTCACCGCTCTCACATCCTTGAAATTCCTCCTATCAATGGGATACGCGTTTCCCATCAATTTTTCCATGCGTCCTACCGCATCTTCGACAAACGCAAGTTTCTCCTCACTATCCACAACCCTTGCGATTGACTGTATGTCAGAAAACACGTCGACTCTAGACGGCTTAACGTTTACACAGTACTTCGGACCTCTACCCAAGAATTCTTCCAATTTCTTCGACACCACTACATTTTCCGGGTTAATTATACAATGCTGTTGTTTACAATTTCCTGTCCTCTGTACACACTTATTTACCTCTGCCCCCGAGAATTCCACAACTTGAAAATGTCCAAAACATGCCTTCTTTTGACGTACCACGCACGGTCGAAATGTGTCCTCATAACGGCGCTCCAAAGATGGTAGTCTCCATGCCTCCTGAAGTTCCTTCCGAGGAGAAGATTCCAGAGTCTGTCACATGCGCTGCGGATTTCTTGAACCCGTTGACCTGTTCCAGACCTGTAGGCTTTGATGACCTTGCTCTTGTCCTTCCACGGTATCCCGGAGGCAGCCAGTTGTTTGAAGAATAGCGGGTCCACATACTTTTTCCGCAGACACATCCCGAAGAACGCAACGTCGGCTTCCAACTCCGCCATCCGACGTCCCATCTTGTCCAGTGCCACGTACGCTTGGCAAATTAGAAAGGCCGGCGACGACGAAAACGTTGGTTCGAAAGAACCGGTAAAAGAAAATGGTAAAAAGCCTGCTTCAGGTACGATTAACGAAAAAAGAGTCATAGTACAGGCTAGCTGGTGGAAGTCAACCATTTCGTCGTTTACCCTGAGACTGGGGGTTTTTAGAAGAGCAAAAGTGACAGAAAAACAGCTAGCAAGTTGGCCCTGGTTTGGACCGCACGTTCGTTTATTCTACCGTTGAATATGGACGTGAGGAAAACCTTACATGCGCAAAGTTTTCAGTCATTAAGAGTTATACCTTCATACTCGAGCGACGCAAAAACGGCTTAAATTGGTCGAGTAGCATTTCTAGAACTCATGATCACCGCTAGAGAGCTGTTTCTGCGGCATGTGGGTAGCCCCGAGATGCTCGCCTATTCAATCTAATGTATGGCCGAAATCTCCCGATACACGGCTCTGCCTCATCCTGACCGGCTGCTCCATCTCCTCACGCGCCGATGCTGATATCCCTCCTATCCACCGTGCCACGACGGATCAACTTGTTGGCCCCTATTATAGAGCCCAGATTTTAGAGAGGGTTCATCTCAGATCATGGCGAGTGTTTGAAATTCAATGGCGGACCCCCTACGACGACGAGCCGCAAGTGAGCATGCGCCGCGTTTTGCGTTTCATAGAGGAGAGCAGGCAGAAAGACGGAGGACGTTTGCAGACAATCGAAGCTTCTACACCGCCTCTCACAGCTCGTATTGCACTGGCGGCCCCGTAAGCCACGTGACCCTTAACGAGCAGTTGGACAACCTCTATATTACAGGCTCTCTACCACCTATTCTTGCAGTCTCTCCCGGCAAATGAAACGGCCGAAGGAGTGTCCTTCGCGCCCAAAAATCTTAGAGACCATGGTTGTTTAGACAGCAGCTGTTTCTTCGGCCAGAATATGGGGACATTATTATCCTGTGTGGCTGAGGTATTTAGTAAGTGCAGTACGACTCCTAGCCTGCGGTCTTTGACGCGCATCGCGTTGTAGTGATACGCGAACCCACGCCGGTACGATGCTCGACCAAATCAAAACGGGTTGGGGGTGAAGACAGAAACCAGGATTTCTGGGTTGTGTAGCGCGAGCTTTCGCTCCACGAGCTGAAGCTTGGGGTACCTAAAGCCCTTTCATGTTTCAAAATTAGCGCAAGGTCCGTCGATGCACGAGACACCTGCAACGTGCAGCCCTTTGAAAGATCATGGCGGCACAGCGCAGCACTGAGCTAGATTTCAGACGCCATGCTCTTCCCGGAAGTGGCGCGCGGCACGTGTCTCGAGCATTTCCACATCAATGAATGGCGCAACTCTTCGCAGGATAGAGGGGCGTTAGGTAGAGTGTTCTTTAGGGGTAAAAAGCTGTTTATACTACGACGTTGACCGCAGTGAACGCAGCATAGCGAAGGACGCGCGCCTTTCATTGGCCGGCGGCCAGGAACTCGATTTATGCGACCAATCAGTATCTGTGTGCTCTGCGCTACGCCACGCCCATCGACGTTACCAACGTTACGTTGGAGTATAAACGTACCTTAACAGGCGAGACGATGTGGCGCCGAAAATGCATACTAAAGAAGACGAAGAAGACAGTCACGAGCGCGGAATCTCATTTTTTGCGACCGAGTTCTTCAAATATCGTGAAGCGATTTTCGTGTTTCTGTCTATGCGTTACCTGTAGTACCAGGTGGCTCGGTTTCGCGACTGCATATACTACGAAGACCGAGCATTTGTGCGACCATCCTACCGGCGGCTACACCCTTCTTCACGCCTTTAGCTTCGAGAGCACCATGGCAGAGCGGTAAGTTCTCGCTCGTAGCGTTTCGAACCCGTGCATTTTGTCACAAGTGTCCGGTGGCGAAAACGCCTGAGCGCGTTATCGAGTGCCCAATGCAATCGAGTCACTTTCTCTCTGTAGTGGAGCATATGGGGCACTTATCAAAATGGGCTTCGAGCGTGCACGTGCAGCTAAAGCACGACCGAAGTCTACTAGCTTGTGCTGGAGGCACCTGAAATAAATAGTCTTTCGCTTCATCTTCTGTCAGTGGTTTCCTTTAAGAAATTTGGAGCTTGTTTAAAACTCGGAAATGTCTGCAATGCAGAGGCGCAGCCCATACCACGAAATAGCCTGTCATCGATATAGGGGAAAAGAAGTATTGTTTATGCAAGATCTTGTTTAGACATTTAGATTTGTTTCAGAAAAGCTGTAAAATTCACTAATTCGGTTTGTGCAGATGAGTCATAAGGCCAAGGAGACACCATATAGGGAACAAACAATCGGGCGGCTAATTAACTAAATTATGTTCATTAAC
>JAZHYW010023489.1:0-22294 GCA_037355805.1 Ixodes ricinus
TAATAAATTAGTGTAATCGAACTACTACCCAAGTATGAAGCAGACAGCAACCAGTCGGAAATTGACTTCCGGTAATGCATTTCAGGTAGGGGTGTCGCGAACCAGCTGAGGTTCGAGTTCGACCAGGTTCGACTTTTTCGAACTTTTAGTGGAAAATTCGACAAACCTTGTATTGAGGTTCGACTCGTGTGCGCATGCGCGACAGGCTGGCCAGTTGGCTTCGGATTGGATGGTGATGGCTAAGGGATGAATTAAGGGCAGCGTTGATTGGTTATTTCAGTTAATACAGTACAAAAACAAATAAGTTATTAACTTCTTCAGTGATTAGAATTGGCTTCTTTTAATTGCAACTGTTTATACAATAAAATAACAATTTTCATAAAAAAAAGTTCTCCAAACCTAGACATGCTTGTATCAAGGTCTGGCCACACTGTCCACAAAGTCGAACCGGTCGAATCTGGTGAAAAGGTCGAAGGTTCGTCGAACCGGTTCGACCCAGTCGAACCCTGAAAGTTCGACCTAAAAACCTGGTTCGACAAAAGTTCGCGACACCCTAATTTCAGGCGCGTTCAGAGCGGCCCCAGAGTCAAGGAGTCTGACTCCTTCCACTGGACGGCCAAAAGTCACTTCCGGTGCACGTAACTCCGGGGCTTCGGAGTCAAGCTCCGCCGAAGCACCGAGTCCGGAGACGCCGGAGACGGTGCACGTAGAGTCAAAGCATATCAAAAGAGCTAAAGATGACCCCATTTCCTGACTGGTGACGATTTTCGGCGAGAAAATCTAAGGAGCTCTGACTCGAGTCACTCCGTTCAGAGGCAAGGGAGGCGCTACTGAACGCGCCCCAAGCAAACCGAAACTTAAAAACCCGTCGTAGTTGTGTGGCTAAGCGAAGTTTCGTATTGCATATAAAACTTTTTTAATACATTTGTTTTGGTTTTTTTAGGTCCGTTAAAACGTTTTGGTGTTTCGTTTTGCCACTGTTTTACTAATAATATTACGTTAACTTTTTATTTCCGCATTTAATATGCACTTCAAAAAGCGTTTTACAAGCCAATCCAAATCCAATCCACCCTCAACTTTATTTACGCCGCCGAAGTTTTGTTGCGGTTCGGGGTCTTTTATTTTCACGTAGAACTCATATCGATCCGATATGCCGCGTCCGAGAATGGAATTTGCGACTAATAAGTGGCGAGGCACCACGCGAGCAAGAATGAACAGCCCTGGAGGTCGTGGGCACAGCTCAATTGGCTCATTCCTCGTGCTTCTCGAAGGTAAGCCTTTTTTTCTCTGCATCCTTCTAAGCTTCCGTTCAAGCATCTCCTTGGTTTGTTTTCTTGCCCTGCATTTGCCTAATCGCGTTCGAGGAATGTATTCTGACTGTTATTTCTTCTTGGCGAGCATCTCTCCTCGCGCTTTTCGTCAAACCATCCGACGGGTTGCGAGTTTTAATCGCGAGGCCATGATCCGGTCACCCAACACGTCGGTCGACCTGTCAAACGTTTTATCGCGACCGCGTCAGCGTCACTTCGCCTCGGCACGCATCGCTGCGTACCGATATCTGTACTGGCCAGCTTTCTTTGTCGGCCTGCGCGTCTTATCGTTGTGGTTGATCTCAAGCGACGCGAACGAAACGCGTAAAAAAAAAAAAAAAAAAAGAGTAAAACTATACGCACTCAGGAGTGCATTTCGGACGAGATGGCTATACGCACTCCGCTAAACTCGTTTAAAACGAATGGTCACAACGAGTTTTTTCAGCGATGGCATAACATAGGGGCTGAGGCGTCCGCTTTGTACGCAAGTGGGCGCGGGTTCGATCCGCGGTGGGCGTACGTTTTTTTTTTTTTCATTTGGTTTTATCGAGGCATAATGCGATGTTTACGACATTTCTTTTTTGCGATAATGTTGTCGACGAAACTTCGCAGAATTAAATGGGACTCCCTTTCCGGAGGTGCGATCGGGGACAGCGGGGCTTGGGTTGCCGGCCGGACGCCGCGAAGCGGCGTGTACTGGTTACGTTTTGTAATTAGCAGCCAATACTGTCGCCGCGAAGCGGCGTGAACGCAGGCGGGGGCTGGGTTAACACGCTCCCCAGTGATGCACGCGCCGTTCGAAAAGGGTGGCCCGACGGGCATGAGTTCTCGGCGGAGTGCGTATAGCCATCTCGTCCGAAATGCACTCCGAAGTGCGTATAGCTTTACTCAAAAAAAAAAAAAGCCCTATCTGGTTAAAACAATTTCATCTACTGCGCTTTTTTTTTTTTGCGATTAGAGTGAGGTTTGTGAATAATAATTTCGGGGGGGGGGGGGGGGTCATCAAATATAAATTAGATATATATCCCACTTGAAGCTGTGAATGCCGCTCGCTGTCATAATCGTGTTGTCCTTTTCTTTTTTACGTGCATTTAGTTTCTTTTTTCTTTTCATTGTGTTATGGGCGCGTCTTGTATCAAATTTCATAAATACGGTATTTTTCAAACTTTTTATTGGAGATATGAACTGTATCGCTTTGTTGTATGTTGTTCCTCCCTGCCACGGCCCACGGGCTAGCAGTATGTATAAATAAATAAATATGTACAGTCGGGGCGGAATGGGGCGCGGACGGCCGGTCGACGGTTCTCGGAGCACCGCCGGCACTGCGCTGGGGCTTTGAGCGCGCCGGGCTGGGGTTGAGCACATGCGAGTAGGATGTGTTCGGCCCTAGCTTGGCGGGTCCCGGGCTTCGGCGTGGCGCTGGGGGCCGTCGGCCTGCTGTTTGCGTTTCATTTTCGTTTCCGACTGTGCATAGTGTTATTGTTATTAGAGTTTATTGTTTATCTCCCCTCCTCCCCCCAACCTTTTCTTCTTTTTTTAGTTTGTGTGTTGCAGGCCACTTGGTATGGGCCTTCGGCCTGTATCTGCCGCACCCCCGTCTCTCCTGAGCCGAAATGAATTAAATGAAAATCACGCGCCACCAGCGTGCCCTGCACTCTGAGTACATCACCATATTTATATCCGTGATGGCAGACGGCCGCACATGAACAGCTGCACGGGCCACATTCAACGAGATGGCCATACTACGCAAATCTTTCTCTATTTCAGATGACGTCACGAACGAAAACTGTGTCACACTCGAAAAGAGAAAACCGAGGACAGCAGGTTTTGCAGACACCTGGTTTTTGGAAATCTTGGAGTCCGAACAAACAGGTGCGAGAAGGCTTCGTTCCGTGAGGAGGCAACGCAAATGACTCGCGATCTCCTCAACGGAAAAAACCCTGATGAAGATTTCGGCAAGTCGAGTATGTTCAAGGTACTTCGTCTTGGGTAAGTGTAGGCACGGTTGGTTTTTGTCCGACATTATTTTGATTTAATATGCACTTTGTCTCGGGTAAGTGTGGGCACGATTGGCTTTTGTCCGACGTTATTTTGATTTAATATGTACTTCGTCTCAGGTAAGTGTCGGCACGGTTGGCTTTTGTCCGACATTATTTTGATTTAATATGTCACTATAGCGGGCTCTGCCTATTCGAAGCCAAAGTTCCATTGTTACAAACGAGAAGGTCAAGAGACTGGAATGGAAGTTCCTTACCGCAGGAGCGTTGGAAAATTGGCATTGAAAAAAATCACCCTTCATGATCACACGTTTCTTTGCCTCCCAGCAATTTTGAAGGTTGCTGTTAACTGCCGCATTCTCTTCCTCGGCTCTTTTTTTGTATTGATTCGGCATTGTGCAGATGCTGCAGCAAATTAGTTTGATGACTACAGTCCTGACTGGGCAGCCAAGAAACATCTTGGCCACACACGCACACTTGAGAGGCCTGACCCAAACACAAAAGCCAACCGTGCCGACACTTCCCCGAGATGAAGTGCCTTGAACATAATTCTTCTTCCCGGTGTTGCTGGAGGAGGGTTCAGCCTCGATCGTAGGGGCTTAGTGGCGGGCACGTTGCTGAGTGATGTGCCAACTGGCACTGCTTTACTTCGACTGTACTATCGGGGAAAAACGAAATGCGAACAGAGGAGCGCGTGGCTTGCCGTACAGGCTGCGCCACCTGGAAGTGAGCCTAGGAGCGAGGGTGCGTGGCCTACTCCGATGTGTTCACGCCCTTCGCTCGGCACTCCCCAAGCTTCGGCAGTGCGCCTCTTAGTGCGCTGAAAGCTGTCACCGCTATCTTTGTCTGCATGGCGCGTGGGCTGAGCTTCTTCGCACCGCACGCGCTGAGCCAGCAAAGATAGCGGTGATAGCTTTCAGCGCACTGAGAGGCGCACTGCCGAAGCTTGGGGAACGCCGAGCGAAGGGAGTGAACACATCGGAGTAGGCCACGCACCCTCGCCCCTAGGCTCACTTCCAGGTGGCGCAGCCTGTACGGCGAGCCACGCGCTCCTCTGTTCGCATTTCATTTTTCCCCGATAGTACATTTATTTACCTAGCTACACAAATCCCAACTTCGACTATCATCTCGAACCCCCCAGAGCCTCAGGTGAAGTCCCTATTTTCTTCCCCCGTTCCTCCTTTTGACATTTCCAACTCTCTCCCTCTGACTAATGAACAAACCAATCGGTTAAAATTCCACATCGTCCACGTGCTCCTATATGAACCAGTCGACGTCGAGGACTATCCACGACTGCTGTAAGCCACAGCAGTGGTCAAACCCTTCAAAGTAGATGTCAAGTATCCCGTTGGAGGTATCACACCAGCGCTAGCGATAATTTATTGCAGGGTCCCCTGCACTGGGCTAAAAACTACATCATAGACAAAGAAATTGGCTGCAGAAACCACTATTGTTGGTTGTCAAATTGCGATAGCATTCTTCCTGAGACTTACGCCATGCTTACTGTGAGTGCGACGGCACAAATTTTGAGTAAACACTTTATTTTATGAATGGTTTACTACAATCATTGACGTCAGTGCGCCGCTTTCAAATTGAGTGATTGTTTCGTAGGTTGGGTGCAAATGTATACTGCCGCTCCATTGTGGGCCACTCGACCCGCCGTTTGCCAAGTCGACGCACGACACTTCAGGGGGTGGCTCTCCCTCGTCTGCAAGCTAGATAAGGAGCGCCCCGTCTCGCGTCAGTTCTTCTTAGGGCTCTCAGCGCTCCTCTAGCTTGGCGGCCCAGCTGTTTCTCTGCCCAAGCCTGAGGCATTTTCTGGATGGTCAAAAACCCTTACGGGTGGTCTGGTCGATCGCCTGCGGTGGACGAGGGAAGTCAAAAGCCACATCATGTATGTGAGGCGCGGATTTACCTCCTTGCGCCACAGCCAATCGGGTGAAGTGCGCATCCATTCTCTGCCACCTTCGAATAGGGTGCAGATGTGAAGGAGTGCGTACTGCCGCTTTGCATAGACTCGGCGCAGATTTACCTCCTCCTCTTGTTACGAGGCCAGATACCGTATCGCGAAATCCGGGTGAAGTAGCTAAAGAATGCTATCGCATTAAAAAAGCAGCGACACCGCAAGTGTTGGCAGTCCCCCAAAAGATTACTCGATTCTTGCTTCCTCAGGAACCCTGCGCTTCGCCTCCCCATCCAAAGCCACCTCTATGACAGGACGTCTCCCCAACTCCACGACGCCACCTTTCCGCGGCCAGAGGTGCTGCCATGTGGAAAGTAACAAACCCCACACAAACAGATGTGCACTGACCAACTTCACTAAAGCCGCCTCTATGAGAGGACATTGCCCCAACTCCACGACGTCACCTTCGCGCGGCCCGAGGTGCTGCTTTGTGGAAAGTCACAAGCCCCACACAATACAGACGTGCACTGACCAACTTCACTAACATGCTAACATACTCTCCACTTGTCATGATTTTGTGTGGGCTTTGCCCGATGATGCAAGTGAGTCATTCTCGTTTCAAGGAGAGTGTCCAAACCATTTTGCACGCATGTTCGGACTCTCGGGATTTGCAGAAACTGGGAGTCTGCAACGCCTGCTGTCCTCGTCTTTTTTTCTCCAGTTCATCTTTTTTCCTTGCGCAACAGCAGACTGTCACACAAGAGCGACACCTTTTTCATGCATGGTGTCACCTGAACCGCAGAAAGATTCGCTGCATAGTGTGGCCCGTGAGGCTGTGTGCGCGCCGCTGTCTGCTATCACGAACACAAATACGGTGACGTACCCAGAGTGCACCGCTCGCTAGCCTTGCGTGAGTACACCCTATATGGCACATGTTGTTCAAAGTACCTTTATGCATAGCTGATCCAACCTGCATTCTCTTTTGCCATTGCCGGTAGCAAATTGTGTCTGTTTAGTATTGCATACCTGCCAACTTGCCCGTATTACCCAGAAGACTCTCAAATTTTGATCAGTTTGTACGATTGACAGAAAAATCTCCCGGAAAAGAGAAATTACCCTCCCCTCCCTTCCACACTTAAAGGATGAGTTTTTGCCATCACAATAGACGGCTGCAATCCCATGAGCATGAGCAGTGCAATATATAAATGTAATGAAGTTGTCTTCATGCAAATTTGTTGTCAATATTTCTTCTTAAAACACCAGCTAACTCCCCCCCCCCTGCTTAGAAATTATCTCGAATTTGGTGTCCCTGAACTTGGAAGGTATGGTATTGTTTGTGCCTTTTTTATCTTGTGTCATTTATGTAACATAATATATCTGTTCTTCACATTTATAATCAGTGCAGGCCTGGTCAAGGAGGAGTCGCTCAGTGAACTACTAGTTTGAGTTATCTGAGATGACACCACTGACATCACCTACAGTGACGAGGTTCAGGCCTTCAATAGGAGTTGATGGTAAGCTGTCCTACTTACTTAGCAGTGTTGGAGTAACTCACTTGAGCTTTCATCACTGTTTTCACTGGCAGTTTGTTGCCTGAAATCCCATTTCATTAAAATTGATGCAGCCTTCACGCTTTTGCGGTTTAGAGCAATTCGCAGACATATGTCGATTATAGTCGAAACAGCGTGGCTCATCATTAGAGTTGAATGCTGAGTTTCGCTTGGCAGCTTTTTGACCACTTCGGTCGCTACAAAACATTATTTGCCATCCCAGGTACGCGTCATGTCTGATTGGTTGGACAGTCATCGAGTGTCAGCGGCTGTCGTCATCAGAACCTGGTTCTTGTGCTGCCACATCGTTTTTGGTGGTGGCGCTGTCATCACCGCCAACGCTTGCGCTCCCCGTGTTCCCATTCAAGACGGTGAGTGGTATACTCATGGCGGCCTTGCCGCTGCTGGTGCTGCCATGTAGCTCTGGCTCGTGGTGGTGCCACCGCCATCACTTGTACTCCCTGTCATCCCAGCCAAAGTGGTGACAGGGATTCTAGGAGGGCTCTTTGTCGCGAGGGCTGCCACAGACATTGGCTCGTGGGGGTGCCGTCGCTACTGACAAAGCTTGTGCTCCCCGTCCCTCTTGAAATGGTGACTGGAATTCGGAGAGGGTTCGCTGCCGCAGCCGGTCGGTTCAAGTTCCGCTCATTCTGTCGTAGCCCTTCTTGGGAATTCGTTCCCTCCATCTTGAGGTTCTAGTAGGAGAAATCCACTGCTGTTGGGTTACATGTCACCACAGCAGTCAATTTGCGGAGGGCCATGGCCACGTGATCCCACTTTTGAAATGTTGGAGCCTTGTTGTGGACATGGAGGCCGGTAAGAGAGTGATTTAATGTGCATCTGGGCACATCTGCCCGGCGAATGAACTCATGGGTGTGCCACATGGATAGTGGGCGGACTGTGCAAGTCTGTCTTTTTCAGAATGGCGCTAACAATAGGTAATGTCTGAATAATTCTTGTCCTACATAGGGGATATTTTCTTGGCACAATGTGTTAGTAAATAGCTACAATGTCACTGCTTGATTCAGAACAAGATTCAGAGTATGAGACATTCTCAGGCCAGGCAAAAAAATTCTGCTCACTTTAATCTTGGAGTTTCCAGAGTTGCACACCATCAAGCAATCCTGAAGGCGATGCACCACATGTAATTACACTATTTTAGTTCTTAACTTACGAGGAAGGTGTCCAAGAAATTGTAGCCAGTGTAAGTTATATGTTAGTGTTAATTTATTCTGATAAGTAGAACAAGAAAAACAACAAAATATTCAAAGCAATGTCTTTTTTTTATCACCGAAACATTTTTTGGTCACCCCGTTTAAACTGGGAGTGTAACGCAAGAAAAGAACTGTGCTGTGACCTTCCAGACTGCACCGTCAGATGATGCATGCATCCTGCAACATAAGTGCAGGATCAGCTTTTCTTTGGGGCGATTTTTGTAAGATGACATGAAAATGTTGTGGTCATCACCATCAAGGTGGTTTGTTGTCTGCATGTTCTCTGCTTGAGTGACATAGCCACTGACCAGCCGCTTCACTGGTACTAAATTGAACTACTTGACAAGTTGCTTAAACAATAGTGATACACAAATGGCAGTACAAGGACAAGTTGAAGAACCACAAGTAGCGCTTGTCCTGTCACTTCATTGACTTGTCATTGTCCATAGCACTACAGTCTACGCTAATTACAACAGCCCTAGTTACAACAGACATTTGGATATAACATACCAATTTGTGAGGTTCGGTTGGTTTGCTTCTACATGCCATTGACTCAACTTCATATCTGCATACAACATACTCTTAAACAGACCAAAACCTTGGTCAAAATCAAGGTCTGTTATAACAAGCTTAGACTGTATTTGCGTTTTCCTCCTCTTCACTGTTCTTCATCTGCTTCTTACTGAGCAAATAAATAAGGCTGTCTAATAAAACAGCACCATCCGTCAAAGTAGTAAAACATTTCTCTGCAAAACGTATTGCCCTGGCCAAGTCTTGTCGTCGCAATGAGTCGCATAGTGAATCAGCTAAGCAATGGTTGATGAATATGATGCAGTTCTACTTAATCAGCAGCACACTTCAATCTCTCTTCTGCATGAAGCCTATGTGTCGGAGCAGATAACATCGTGTTTTCTCGACAGCCGCGGAGTTTGAAGCAGGTGCTTAATGCTTGTGAGCCTCCACCATTGAAATTTTAACTTGTCACTTACTCTAGAACTTGACAATGCAGTATGGCTGATTTATGAAGTTTGCGGAACCAGCGTCAGAGACATTCTACTTGGGAGAGGTTTATAGGGCTAGAAAAATAATGACAGCACGTCATCACACACAATTTTCTGTAATAGTAGAAGGACGTTGCCCAAAGAACTGTTGCTAGTTTTAAGTGTCACTCACTAAGGCAGTTTGTGTATTGTGTTAAAACCTACATTTTGCTGTTCTGTTTTTTTATTCCAGGATCCAATGTTACATTCCTGTGGCTTTTTGCTTGTTTCCCAATTCCTGAAGGGGGTTACAGGCTTAACATGTGACACAGTGTTTTGGTGAGTGTATCTTTTATTTACTGCCTGGCCAATCAAATCGAGTGGCTCGGCAGAAAACTCTCTGCAGTTTCAGGATGTTTGAGGGTGTGTTCTCCTTCCGACATTCTAAAATGGCACCAATTTTTTTGTGCTGCATCACTATACTCTGTTTAATGACTAGCTGATAATGTGGTACTAGCTACGTCCTCATTGGACCAGTCATAAGTTTGTCTTTCGCCGTATGTTCACGCTCCCGCACATAACCATGTGCAGAAGGCGGAGTCAGGCATTGAAAGGGAGGCGGTTGATTGGTCCGGTGGGTGCATAGTTCCCACTGCAGTCAGCTTAGAAGTGTATGTGAATACTCACTTTAAATAGGTCACATTACTCGAAGCTTGATGAACTCCTGAGAAGTTTTTTACAATGTTTTTATTTGCCATATTTACTCGCATAATGAACACACTTGCAAAAGGGACATACCCCCCCCCCCCCCACAACGAGCATCAATATTGAGACTTGTTTTTCCCCTCGCGTAATGAATGCACCTCCGATTTTCGACTCCGTGAGTCTCGAACTGCTTCCAACTCAGCTAGCCACCAAGCCAATTTTCTATCTCCGCCAAGCGGCCAGGCCACGTCAAGCCAAGCCAAGCATTGCAGTACACGCTTTCATGGCTGCGAGTTTGTAGTTGCGAAAGTGATCAATAGTAAAACCGAGCGGCAGACACACCTAACAAAGCTGGGGTCCGCTTCGCGGTAGGCAAAACATGTCCAAGCCCAGGCTTGGGCATGCATTGATGTCAAAAAACGTGGTCGTCTGTGGTCCGCTTTTTGGACAGTGAAATCGTGAAAGTGGTTAGGCCTAAGGTTAGTCGCGTCACTTTTTAAGCTAAGTGAGCTTTCCTATTAAAAAATCTTACATGTATAAGAAATTCATATGTCCAATAACCGCATATGATCCAATAAGATCATATAACAACCTTGTAAGAACGTGTAAGAACAATATAAAATTATATAAGAAGTTATAAGAAAGTTTTCAATTTTTTTATAACTTCTTATATAATCTTTATATTTCTTATATTGTTCTTATAAGCTTTTTGTATGCTCTTAAATGACCTTATTTGATCATATGCATTTCTTAGACAAATAAATTTCTAATAGATATAAGAATTTTTTTATTAGGCGGGTGCTTTTTCTTTGGCAAAAGGCACACCGAAAGCACCCTAAAGAGGTTTTCAATTTATAGAACATGGTTGTTGTAGCGTGCCCCTGACCAGCTGTGGGCGCGCCTCCATTGGAGACATGTCACAGTACCCTGCCGTGTCAAATTGACACCTAAAAAGACATTTTTGCGAACATTTACATTGAATTCAAGTAATGACATAATGACAACATGTCTGTGCCCACAAGCTGCATGAACGTGAACGAATGTCGCCATCTGAATGGATGAAGGATCGTCTTGGCAGCCCTGGTCAAAGGGGAGAAGAGTGTCGATACTTAAGTGTAGCTTTCTAGGGGTTATTATCATTTTAAATATGCAATTCTCATTTGCTCTTTCAGCTCGCACCTTCATAGAGTACGGCAATGTGGAGAAGCAAGTCAAGGCCAGCCTCATCATTTCTGTCCTGGGGACACTATGCTCTTTCAGGTAAGCTGCTTGTTCTCTTAAGAAACAGAAGTAGACGTTTTCGTGTTTTTTTTTGAAGACTAGAATGACAATAATAATCCCTGGAGATGGGGAACAAAGGAAACAAAGGAGATTTGTGTTTGTCCTTTGTATCCCTTTTCCAGGGATTATTATTGTATTCATACTTATTGCATTATTGTGGAGTTCACATTGTGACAACCTATGGTTGTCAAATTCCACAACACAACATGTGTTGTGGAAGTTAAAGCTATTGCACATTCAAACATTTTGTGAAATACACTAGAACCCTGCTGGTGCGTTTTTAGGCAGTCACAATAAAGGATCACGACATGAGAGAAAATGTAACAACTGATAATGCCCTTGGGATAGCTATAGATGTTTCAGAAAGCTATATTCTCTGTGTATTGCACCTTAGCTTTCATGGCTGTAAAAAAATTGCCTTATTTTATAGGTTGACAATTTTCTCAACACTTCTTAAAATTGTGGCTGAACTGTTTTCAAACAAGCTTACATTTGCCCACAGCAGCTATGGGCACTGCATGTGCAGAAACCAGATTAAGTGAGCAGACATGTCTGTGCATGCGCTGTGCCCACAGCCGTGCCACCGCAGAGCCACATGTTTGTCTATAGTTGCAGTTAAGAAATATTGAAATATAAGTATGCAAAAGTTCTGAGCCCATCGAGCTAAACCATAGCTCCCTCACACAAATCACTGCACCCTGCATGCCAGATCAAAGCAGTGGAGCTTGATGCAATCAGCACTGCTTAAACATAAAAACATAGAGGAGTAAAAAAAAAAAGGTGTCGTGAGGGCCTTATTTTGCTCTTACGGTGTCTTACAGGACCAAGCAAGAAGCACAGTACAAAAAGGCAAGGAGGTGAAATAAAGGGAGTAAAGCAAAATGGAACAGAGTAGCTGTGTTTCCCTAGTAGTCACCAGCCACCTTGAGTGGCAGTTTTTGGGCATAAGAACCGGGAAGGCAGTGCAGGAAGCCTGTAGTTCAAACACATGTTAGGTGTTAGAGAACATAACAGCCGAGAAAGCATATGAGCAAGGTTCTTCTGTGCATATTATTGAATGTGCTACAAGAATATGTGTGCTGGTTATATGCCCATTTAAATTAGAATATTTTTCTTCTTTCAGCTCGCACCTTACAGACATGTAAGGAAGCAAGGGAAGGCCATTTTTTCATTCATCGTTTACGTTTAGGCGATTAACTAGTCTTTTGAAAAAAAAAAACACTTGTCATTTTAATGACATTGTGATAAATAAATTTTGGTTCTTTAAATTGTTCTTCAATCTTTGTTTTCTTCCCATATTGCAAGCAAACACTATGTCTATCAGGCCCTGAAATCCCACCAGCACGTAAAGGGAACTGCCGAAGCCAATGGTAAGGTCATGGATGCTATTCTTATCACAGTTTTTCGGCTGGCCAGCTGAAAGTCGACGAAACATTGACTGTGGCGAAATGGCTCCGAAGGTTGATCAAATGACGTCTAAACGACGATTACCATCCACGGCCGCCAGCCATGGATGGCAATCGTCGTGTAGACGTCATTCGATCGACCTTCGTAGCTTTTCGCCACCGTCAACTTTTCGCCAATCTATATGCCATCGCCAGTGTATTGCAATCCTGGTGCCACATTAATGTCGATTGGCAATTGGAAACAATCAAAAGGCTATGATATTTATAGTCCTTTTATCTCCTCCAATAGCCGATTGATAGTAGAAAGGCACCAGGATATGGATACAGTGGCGATGTTCTATAAAATAGCGAAAAGTTGACGGTGGCGAAAAAGCTACGAAGGTCAACCGGATCACGTCTAAACGACGATTACCATCCATAGCCAGTTGATCAACACCAATTGCCATTTGGCGATAATATTTCTTTCGAACGGCAATAACCAATTTTATAGGGGACCTCTTGGGGTGCCTACTGTTGTCATTTGTATACCATCAAGTGAGCAGACAACTTCAGGAATTCACCATAGGCCGAAACTGCGTGCCCACACAGTCTCTCCCGCACCAAAAGGGTGGTTGCCCCTCTCGAGTGGGGACGAGTCCGAATGCATATAGACAAAAATCAGTCTGGGATCAGATGCAGTAGCCGAATAACAGCTCCGAGGAGTGCTTCCTATCTTTTGCTGAGGTTCTGCAGCAGTGGAACTTCAACAATAGTGGGGAAGTGCTTACAAGCCTGGTTTCAAGGCTGCGAAGGCTGAACCTCGTGAATGTCCCCCTTGACTCTACATTTTGCATGCTCGGCTAACCTGTTGAACTGCGGGTGACACAAAGTAGTGGTGGGGTGCTGTACATGACCGCTGTAAAAACTGTTTGAAAACAGTACTATTAAACTAGGGTCCGTTGTCAAACACCAGTGTCCTTAGCTGTCCAAATCGACCGAAGATGTTGCACTGGGCTTCCACTGTGGTCTCAGCCGATGCTTCTATCTGTTTTGTGTCCGAGTGGACCACGATCAGTATTACGTAACTCTCCAGCGGTACGGCATAATATATCTGAAGTCGTGTTCAGTGTTGCTTGGTATCCAACTTGCTGACCCGAACCTGCACCAGAGGCATTTAACAGAACTGGGCACATGCCTTGCACCTTCTTACATGGTCTTAACTGTCTTGGTCAACACCGGGGAACCAAAAGATGGTGTTTGCCAAGCTCTTCATGACTGACATGCCTGAATAGGTGTCATGGAGCACAGCCTCCTGTATACTGATAATGCCTGCTCAATTGCCGGTTGCCAACTATCACCACAAGGGTGCCCCGCTTCCTCATACAAGACAGAAAATGTGAACGACGTGAATAAGCCTCTTGTGCGTTCTTGTATTCTTGGTGCTGTTTTTGGCATTTGTCGTGGTACCTGTGGGCAAGGACGTGCCGGGGCTGTCATTTCACGAGACCCCAAGCAACACCTGGGACCATGGAAAGTGACCGAAGCTCATTTCGAGGAAAGACTGCGTCCCAAATTGTACCTCCTACTACTCAGTAGTATGCGGTAGGCACCTTTTGGTGATGGACATTAAGGAAGGCCAGCTCACCACGATGTTACATCGGGACGTGCCATGTCACAGTGTCATAGGACGCCAGCTACGATTGATGTGGGAACCATCGTACAATGCCTCTCTTTATCGTGCATGTGTTTCCCGTTTACTTTGGCAACTGATGCAATCAAAAGAGTTTTTGGTGGAGGCTATCAAGTTGGCAGGTTACGACCGCCTGCGTATTCAGCTAATTGGTGATTTCACTTGGTTACTCGTTTCAGTGGAATGTCTAATCTTGATTCTGTTTGTCCATAATCTATTCATTGACTGGTTTGTTCCAAAGTAACTCAGTTGGTCTCTTTAAGGAAGCCTCAAGAAAATGCTTTGCTAAGGCTGCACTAGCCTTGAAAATTATTTTTCTTGAGACCGAGAGACCACCTGATTTCATTTTGAGCAAGCTGGCACACTGCAGAGGAAGAATGACCCAGATTTAGCATGAAGTAATAGGTTTCACATGAGTATATTCCATTTGTTGCTGAAAAAGAGGTGTCACACTTAATTAGAAAGACAAGTTAAACAAAAACATTATTAGGTATTTGGGTTAAGAAAGCTGTGCATACTTTAGCTCAGCGTTCAGTATTTTGCGCACATTTTACTTTGTAGCTGTGAGTTCATCTATGATGACTATATAATCTATGATTTTAAAATGCTATCATTGAGACACTCCTACGTTCTTTAGTTCACTTGGAGCATGTAAAATACATTGGACGTGACAGACAACCGCACTTGGGCGTCCATCATATGTCTGAGCTGTGCTTTAATTTTTTTTTCAGTTGAAGTGTATCTCTTTCGCTTGGCTCAATTAGTATCTACTTGTACTGAATGCTTTTTTACAGGGTTGCGTCGCCACAGGGGACTTGTGCGCTTGTAAGTGTTTGGTGAGTGGCGTCACCAATCACCATGAGCCCCGAGCCCAGCGTGGGTTCAGACCCCCTGCATGCCTGGCAGTGCCAGGTGTCAACTGGGGTCTTGGCAGTTGAGCCGAGCCCGGGCTAGGTTTCCTTCAAGGGCCCCCCGGGTTAGGCAACACACCACCCCATTCGGCGCTCCTCATAGAGAAGTGTCCCGCGCACTTCTGCAGCAGAGATCCGGATTCCGGGAGTTGGACTTTGGTACGGCGGCTTGCTCAGGCGTCGGAGTCTTCTGCGAAGATTAGCCATGTGGAGCTGAGCACCTCCCTTGGCTGGGGTGTCTTCGGAGGGGTACGCTTCAGGGTCATGCGTTATCCCACACACTCCACCAAAATGTAACGAATGGCAAATGATGAGGCAGCGAAAAACTGAAGAAACTAAACGTTTAATGGGGCGAACTTGTGCCCGAAACAAAATGGACAAAGGCGAGCGTCGCAGTCGTCGATGGCGGCAGAACAACAGGATCGAACGCGCGGAGGCTGCTTTGGCTCGCCACGTCAAGCCTCTTATGCACACGAGTGGGGTTCTGGAATCATCGGTATAGAAGGTTCGACGCGTAGAACATGCGGACCTAGAATAAACAAGAATGTTCTCGAATTCACCAAAACGTAACATTTACACAAAAAAAAAAAAACGCTTCCGCTCTCAGGCTTTACACTTTGAGCCATTTTCTAAGGAGACAAGGACAATAACCATTCCGCGCTTGCTTCCAGACGTGCGTGGCAATATGAGCAGCGAGACAGATTGCAGGATGTAGGGTTCCCTTCCCAATCTTATGTGATGTTGCTGAAGGGTTGGTAAAGAAGCTGAAGAGACTTGTTGGGGAAGAGGAGGCTGAGAGGAAAGGCCTGAAAGATAGACCTGTTGTCCTGCCTTATGTACATAAGGTCTCTTACAACCTTATAAGGTGTCGAATAAGTTTCGCATTCCTGTAGTTTTCTGCCCCATACAAGCTTTCTAAGCCTTGTCAACGAATAAACAATTCAGGAGTGCCAGGTAATGCGGAAGGGGTGTGCGGCATGCGTCATGCAACCAAGTTTCGGCAATGCGTCTTAGGGGTCACTTACGAGGTCCCCCTGTCTTGTGGTAGGGTTTATGTTGGCCAGACGGGGAGGTGCATTAATGATAGAATCAGAGAACACTCCGCAGCCACCAGGCAATCCCCGTCTGGGCAGTTGGCTGCATATTGTGATAGGTGTGAGTGTCAGGCCCAGTTTAATAGTACCAGGATTATGGGAAAATTTAAAACGAAATTGGAACGTGAGATACATGAGGCATTCATGATAAGGGCCCACGGAACGAATGTGTGTATTAGTGCTCCTTCTGTTGCTTTATCCGATAAGGAGCAGGCTTTTATCGGTTCACTCAACAGTGACGGCAGGCTTCCCAGGGTGTTAATGAAAGTCAATCATCTCTGCCTATGTGTTGTTTTATTCTTCTTTTTAAGTGTTTCCTTCACTAAAGTTCATTCACAAGTTACGCCTCGTCCTGTGAGCTTCTTTTTTTTGTCAGTGATTTTAGGCGTATTTATTACCATGCATAAGTACCAAGTAGCCGAACTCGCAGTTTTCATACAATATGAACTAGTTTTGTGCATGTGCAGTATACAGCGAACTGAAATTTGGCGTCAAGAGAATGTCCTCTTAAGAAGTTACTTTCGTTCGAGAGCAGCACGAAGCTTAGATCAAATTTAGGTTGCCCTCTAAACTTACCACTGCGACCTCACGCGTTTTGTATCTTTTTCCGCGTTAAGGACGCGATTAAAAATCTCTTGAAAATCTTTGGAAAAAAATCAGTCGATTCAAAGGTGCTTTTTCAGTAAAAAATCTACAGCCGTTAAAAGAATGCTTTACACCTCAGCTATTCATGCAACAAAGTTGTGGAGGCTTATTACGGCTGTCCGCCCTGGTCCAAATTTGCTGCCGCGAAATACCATAAAGAAAAACCCGCAAATCGTTTGTAATTTTTATTTGGATTTTGTTAGTAAATGGTGTCTCTATGGTATTTGACCGCACAACATATACCCCACAAATGCATATGAGAAACTAACAAAAACACAACCGCCATGAATTTGAAGCACTCAACACCTGAATTACAGTCCCGTTCTCGTATTGCCCCTGAGCCTTATACATCCAAGTATCCGATCTCCTTCTCGTGAGGCTGTTAATAGGAAAACGGTTTATCGAGGCTTGTGGATTCGATCTCTTACTAAAGAGCGTTCGTATAGCTAATAATAATTCGGCGCAGTAGCTAAAACAACGTGCACATAAAGGGCTCTTAGAAGAAATGATATCGCTTCTCTGCATAGCACCGCTCAGGATGAAGCGACTCAAGGCAGTTGCTCCACTTTGAAATAGTTATTTTGCTTTCTTTACTAGTTGACTAGTTTAAAAGGGTCAATAAATTTGCGTTTGTCACTAGCAAAGAGAACAGCGGGGCGTGACTTTTGAACGCCTGACCTCCAGCACGCACCCCGCACCTTCTGTCGTGAAATGACTGCGCACGCGCGTTCGTGGCGCGAGAAACGCCGCAGAGTTGTCAATGGTAGAATGCTGGCGCTGGAGGCGGGACAACGGAAGCTCCTCCCTAGCGTTCTCACCTCGTCTGAGTCTATAGAGGAAGTTAGTGACTTTTGACATTTATTGAATATGTACTATGTTCAATAGGAACTTAACAAAAAGTCCGTACATAATTTCTGTTGGGAGTCAACAGAACATTTTCAACATGAAATTAACGGAATTTCGAAGTCTTTCGGAAGACACAGTCAACAAAAAGTCAGCAAAAAAAATCACCGTGAAGAAAATGAAAAATCAACAGCATTTTTCTTGACTCAGGCTGAAGAAAATTATCAGAAAAGTTTCAACACAAACTCAACAAACTTTTTGTTGACCACGCCAAGAAGAATTCAAATCCAAAGAGAGTAATCAGAGTCAACAGGAAGTCAACACGTTTTCAATACAAAGAAAAATAATTGTATAGGGGTTGCGTGTGTTCGAGGAATTCAGCGTATGTGGATTCGGCGAAAAGAGAAGGTATCACCCGACGAGCCACCGGTCAGGTAGGCCTTTTTCTGCTTAGCCGCTGAGACCCCGCTGGAGCGGCGCTAGCGGCGCGAGATTGTCAAAATCGTAGTCGAGGAGTTAACCCTTCGGGCGGTCGCCGCCTTAGCGATGGTAGCAGACGGTGTTCATGCCTAGACCAGCTTGGCCTAACGATTTGCGTCCTCGTCAACAGGTACCCTGTAAAGTACGGGGAGCCTGTAAACATTGACGGACCGCAGTGAGAAACACCGATGTCCGGGCAAGTGGTGTCATGTCGTTGAGCTCTGGAGGTGGCGCAAGCTCGTTCGGAACGGGAGTCTGTGACTCGAAAGGATGACTACGGACGCCAGCGGAGTCGCCGCCAGCTCACGGAGCGCAATCTCGGCTACCGCCAGCTCTGTCTCGAGCGGACTCAATAAAGCTGTGCACGGTCGGCTCCGTCGACCGTGTACTACGCAACAACACCGAATAATTAACTTTGTCTGCATGCGGACGATAAAAATAATTGAAGGCCATATAATATAGTCCAATTTGCAAAAAAAGTACACGAGTACACTTAAAGGGGTGATGCAATGACTTTTGTACTTTGCGCTAATACCGCTTAGAACGGATGCCTGACGTTATTAACCTGTAAGACAGCCTTTAGTTTTCACCACACCCAATCGAACTTGCAGAAGAGATTAAAGAAATGCGGGCAGTGTTCAGCCCCCCGACTCGCAGCAAGAACAAGCGGCCACGCGATCTGGAGCCGATATTCGACCGCCAATGTTGATCACAGCCACGCGCTGGGGTAGGCAAGGAACAGGTGAGTTGCTGATTTCAAGACATTGTTGTGATTTGGCTGTTGTCATCATTACAGCGATTCTACAGGGGCTACAATACGAATCCTTCTCGAGCAATCAGTTATGTCGAGCCCAAATCAAGTGCCGAAGAAATGCACGGGTTCAGTCTATTAGCCGCATTAAAATATCGCCTCTGGAGGATACTTCGAACCCCGAGTTACGTCATCAAGTTTCGTGAAGTAGAGATTGAACGAAAACGCTTGCCTTGTCCTTAAAATTACACCGGAACAAAGGAGTTTCTTGGCCAGTGGCGTTACATACCAGTATCCTTGAGTCTTACTAGTGCCATTCTGCTCGTTTAAAACGAATAACATTCCAATTCAATATCGTTGCACCGCCCTTTTAGGACTGCTAACATGTAGGAATGCGAAAGCTACTCAAGGACGACGTCTAGGACGACGCATAGAGCACGACGTCTAGGACGATCTCTAGAACGACGTCAACGACGTCTTCTAGGACAATCTCTAGGACGACATCTAGGACCTTAAGGACCTCGTTTGAGGCAGCGTTGAGAGTGATGCCTAGAGGACGAAGTCTAGGACGACGTCGAGAACGGCGCCTAGAGGAGGACACTGAAGGAGGCGGTGGCGTATTTGCCGCAGAAGTAACCGCGGTTGCCTCACAGTCCATCGTACGAAGCAAACAACGAGCACAAATGAAGTCCGAAGCGCACCTTTCGCACACGGCGCCCCGGCGGTGACATCACGCTGATGACACTAGATGACTTATTTTTCTGGCCATCTTTGGTCACGACGCCCCTTTTTTCACGTACCGTGAGAATTGAGACCACTGGGAGCGTTGCACACGTCTCCTTTCCACACCCTCCCTCTCTCCCCCCCAAAAGATAGAAGATCGCACCCTAGCGCTTGTGGCATGAATCTAGCAATTTCGATTGTTCTACGGCATTAAACCTATTCGATTTCAAATGTCGAAATGTGTTCTTTCGTCCTTGAAAACTACAAGTAAATGAATATAAAAGCTCACCAAGCGCGTCACAAGTAGTGCGTGCAAAAATCATGTGAGCTTGTTATACCTGTTATACCCAAGGAGAGGACGCCACAGTTTGTTCAAAGCTTTAGCGCAGGAGGCCAATCTTTACGACATCAAAGATATTTCTCTCAGGCTTTCTGTGACTGCACTCACATGCGCCGCCATACAGTGTACGGTCAGCAGAGCGAGACGATGTCACGACCCCGATTTCTGTGCCGTCTCATGCGGTACTCGGCAACCCAAAGGTGCTCATCCGCCGGTGACCGCCTTGGCAATCAATAAGGACGCATATGGTACGGTGCTCTTCCTCTTTAATATTTCACACAAAAGGCACACATGCTTTCGAAGTTAGAGAATTGTATATTTTTGCACAAGGCAAGCATAGTACAAAATGCTGGCAATGCAGCGTTAATATGACCCCGCATTCCCCCAAATATCGTCCATAATATGTGTTGCCCAAAGTAAGGAGAAAAAGATGCCTAAATTTTCTTAGTTTGTCCCTGAAAAGTGTGTCCATATAGCGGGGTATCCCCATTAACTGGTCCATATTGACGACACATCGCTGTAAATATTCGACACATAGTACTTAACAAAATCTTCCCTATAAACCTGTCTGAAGCATCTGTATTGTCGCCTCGCCGCACTGTATAGCAGTGTCCCCTTCCAGACACTCATTAGACACTTCAGAAATGATGGATGGTTCCTGCAACAACATTCCTTCCAAAGTTGGGGCATTACGCGAGATAAGTGTGCTGAATGGTTCCGGTGGGTGTAAGTCTGGCGGAACGTTATTTTGATAAACTAACAGGTGTGAAAAAGCTTAGTGTGCCGTAACTTCATTTACCATATAAAGGGGGCAATTTGAGGCGCTCCGCCATAAGTTAATCTCACTTTTTTTACTGCTTTTTTTGAGTGTCGATACGAGTACATGTGTAACGACGGCCATGCAAAACCAACGCAGCTACTTTGCAAGGGGTGAGTGGGCTGGGGGGGGAAGGATTTTGGTACAAATTCAAACTACAGGCGAATCCCATTCCCGCCGGTTTCGACTTCTGGCATCCTGCCGCCGTGCGTCATGCACAATCACCACTGGGGCGTTTTATGGTCAAGACACAGGTTATCCTGCGCAGTCACTCGCTCCACGAAGAGATTGTCAAAGCTCGGTTGAAAAGTCCAATTGGGGGCTCTTGTGTGCCGAACCAACGTGAAGGGCATCTGACGTGTCCAAACGAAAGGCTGAGGCTTAATTTCGACCACCCGCTTAAGGACATTTTGATCTAAAACTAAAACATCAGTTACAAAATACCTTTTTCCGAAAATCTTTGTCAAATTACGAGTTCCTTGACCGGAATTCAAACTGTCAACTGGAGAATCCTTAGGTTCCCGAACAAATTGCTTGGGAACCTACTCATAAATCTCAAAGTGAGCAGGAAATCAGAGGAGATGACGCAGGCCCCGGCCGAGTCATTTTCTCGATTATTTATGAGCGATTCAGGTGGTCCTCCAGATCGCCGATCCGAATGCCACGAGCGCCGATTATGCCGAGCGTGGTAAACTTCTAGCCGATATAAAAAAAAAAATCCATCGCGGGAAACACCTTCCTGACTTTTTAATTGGCCGATAAAAGAAACTTATAGTCTGTTAATAAAAAACCGTGATCTAAAACTAAATTTGTTGGCCCGCTTATCATGTTGAAGTACACAGTCAAAATTACACTGAACAGTCGAATTTAACAGTAACGGCAATATTCGACATGATCACTAAAAATAGAACTCGGTGAATAGCTTATATAATGTTTCACTTTTTATTTGTTGCACCCGGTAATACCTATTTCCTTTGCCGTCTTGATACATTTGTTTATGTATCGAACCACGCAGGATGCAAGCGGTTGGTTGAACGTTTTTAGAATCTTTAAGTTCCTTGTTGTGTCCAGATGGCTCTGTTCACACTCACTACCTATTCCGAGAAACAAGCCATGTATGTCAATTACTTTTTCGTCTTTATTAAGAGATAAAATCCGTTACAGCTCGAGGCAAGTTATACTAATTTTCCACGAGTCTCATTGCTCATTGCTTCACGTCGGATAGCCAGTTGGCAGCACCCGATCAGGTATTAATTTCTCCTGGACGTCCATCGTGCGTTAATACTATTAGCACAGGCTTGTTCACACTTCAATTTTTATTCTATGAACTTTTCGTATTAAATACATTTTCTTTATCCGGTTTTTCCTTTCACTCTCACCCACCCCTGGCTTTTTTATTTTGCTACTACGACATTTCAACTGCTGGAGCTATAGGAGCCACTCCAAGTTGCACTTAAAATTACTCCAGTATTGTTCACTTGTCTAATACGTCAAGTGAAGCTGGTACTAACTGTAAAGTCCGTAACGTGCGGAAACCAGACCCCACCTGTGACATCAGCGTAGGTGAAGTTGAGCGCCGTGACGCATTCCAACGTAGGGAACATTGTGATTCTAAAAGGGAAATGTGAGTAGGCGAACAACTTGAGCGACCGAGTAAGTTTTTGCCTTGAGTCGT
>JAZHYW010023490.1:0-56558 GCA_037355805.1 Ixodes ricinus
CTGGGCCTTCTCCGAGCGCTTGGCAGAGTGGACCGTTTAAAACGAAAAATACAGCCACCAGGATCAAAATACAAACGTGCGATTGTCATTTACGGATATTGTAGATCATATTCAGCCTATTTCTGAACACGACGGGAATATTTCAAATTTCGTTAAAGTATCCTTTAAGCTATCGCGTATGCTAAGACATGAAGCTATCGCGTAATATGAGAGACAGCAACAGCTGGTAGTAATGACTCAAAATAATCAGCTATCAGAGGTGGATTGATTAATTTCTGATTTTGAATTGTAACCATTTACCGAAATGCGATTGATAATTTTTCAGTTTGAATAGAGGACCAACTTGTAAGTCTCTTGTGCGCCGTTGATGTATCGCTGGAACCCTAGGTGGTCAGAAACGTCACAGGAGTAGCCGTATGGATTGTGGACGAACATCCACCAAAATTTGGCAGGTGTCGTCTCGAACCTTGTGGCGTCTTAAGCTATTCCTCAACGCTCTCGTCAAAATTTTGTGTTGTGCTAGCGGGTTTCGGAGTTGACTCTTCTGGGTCGAAGCTGCTTCGCACTGGTGCAAGAACCGTTGTAGTAGGCCACGACTTTGCAGGCGTATTGTGCAGACCTAAGCTCTCGATCTGCTAACACTGCCTAGCATAGCGACTGAAGCCAGAACTCTTTGCGATGGACCCTGCGAATGAATGAGAGCGATGAAACGAGGCGTGTGACAATATACCGTCAGAAGTGCTCTTCCTGGCAACTTTAACTGGCTCACGGAGACCGTAGAAATGTTTTTTGCCAACTCATGCTGAAGCGATATAAAAACGCCAACCCTTGGTTCCGGTGGCACTGCCTCGTCATTGCAGGTTGCGCATAGTGATCAGTCGGTGAGTCTGCTGTCTTGCGTGGACCCAGGAGAGCGATGAAGCCTCTGTGCACTCGCAGTCTGCTTGCTATCAGCAGTGGAGCAGCTGAGCACATTGGCCGCATCACTTTCTAAAAGAGGAGGTGCTATCAGCTCCTTTTTCATGAATTGATAATATTCCCAGAAGCCACGGTGTAAGATAATCTTCAGGCATGTACAGCACGCTCTACGCAGCTGCCACGTAAAGTTCGTTGGTTGCTTTGATTTCAAGCGGCGCAGGAAGACGACTCGTTAAACTAAAGTCATCTTGGGACTTTTTTTTTGTTGCTTTCTTGGGGGAATTTTGTTTGCTCTCACAGTTGTGCCATTTGACCGGCCGATAGCACTCAGCCGTGGGCACGGTGGCCGCGGAATGATGCGGCCTTTTGAGCGCTTGTCGACCGAATGTTATCGGATTGATCTCACCGTGTATTTAGCAGCACTTTGTCCTCACTTAAAGGGTATATCTTACACCGTGCCAGAAGTGTTCGCCAATGGCGTCAGCCAGAATCCGGCGAAGTGAGCCATTAACAGCTGTTGCTGTAGAAGTTACTGTCACCTTTTGCTGTCATTCTCTGGCTTGCACATCTCCGTAAGGAAAAGAAGGGGATAGTAACTGGTTCCGTTTTGTGAACTACTAAGCAAGCAAGACGGCTGAAACTGGCCTTCCCGAGGACCACTCTGGATAAGTTTGGTATTCAGCGACACAAGATGCCATGAAATTGAGAACATTGTGTGCCGTTTGTCAGCTGGTTGCAGCGTGAGCAGGATAGACGGACATGCTTATGACCGCCCCCTCCTTTTATAAATTTATTGACAGTTGCATAAAGGCGCTGCTTGCTTGAGTACTGCCGTTCACTATGGCGGAGAATAGCGGGTACGTTGGAGCTGTCATTATGACCAGCAGGTGAAGCACTAACAAATAACACTTGAGGTACACAATCTGTGGAGAAAACGCATTTGGAGACAGAAACTGAAGCGCAAAAGAACTATGTATGATATAAGTATGATTTTGTTTGTTTAGCAGGAATTCATAACGCTTTTGTGCATGCCACTTAATGAACCGCCAGTGCAAGAATTTGTGTATCCCCCCAGGGTCCTTTTTTAAACTTTTTATTGTCCTAAGTAGTCAAACACCCTACGCAACTAAATCCTGGCTGCGCCACTGGCTACAGACAACACAGTGCTGATGTTGAGACTAGATCAACATGAATGAATGTGTTGTCAACATAATTACAATCCTGCAGTTGTGAGCGAAGTGCGACGAGGTAGAGGGGCTTAGAGCGATAAACTGGTATCCCCTTCACCAGGCAAAAGTGACCCCCACCCCCTGGCTGTTATCAGATTGATCTCACCGCTGAACACGTGATCGTACCAAATCCTGAGGCTTTTATGCAAAACTAAGCCGAGATTTGTATTATGATCGCTGTAAAAAACATGGTAAACTATTTTTCATACTGTGAGCCTCAGGGATCAGTGTCTAGCTCTGATAAAAGGCCAAAATACATTACTCTGGCTGATGGCATCTAGCTGAGCCGTTGCGAAGCTGCCCGTGTTTTTGTCGTAAAAGCACATTTTGGAGCTAAAACAAACGAAGCATAGCTTATCTCGTCGGTACTGTTATTAAATATCAATGAGCAATTATCTGTGTGCGGTACTTCGTTAAAATCTAGACGTAAAACTCTAAAGTCACGTGTCTAGTGGTCAAAAATATGCAACATGGCGGCCGCCGGGTGGGGGTCACTCTCAGCTGCCAGTTTATCGCTCTAAGCCCCTCTCTACCTTGTTGGCAAAGTGCCAGGATTGAAGACAAAACATACAGGACAGCACAGATGCAAGAAGCCCCACCGTTATATGTTGTTATGCACATTTTGTTTTGTTTCGGGGTCTTAGCGTGTTCATTACAATTAGTGATGGGACGAATCACCGGAGATTCGGATTCGGACAGATTTGGAAATTTCCGAACTTCTTGCGACGATTATTCGGGAGATTCGGAGATTCGGCAGATTCGGCGCTGGTTGCGGAGGGCAGCGTGAACCTTGTCGTAGACCTCGCGAATGCGGTCAGTTGTGTTTTTTTTAGGTACTGTTACTGCATATAACCTGAATTCGTCTTGTTTATTTCAACGTATGGTTTGTACTGCACTGTCATTCTAAACCCTGGCACGCACCCAGAGGTCCAGCTGAGCTGATCGGTGTGGTTGACGTAGGCCAACCAATGCATGGTCTCGGTTTCTGTGCGGTTTCGCGGTGATCGGTAAAATGTAGCGAAATGCTTTGCATTATACATAATGTGGCGAAACGCACAATAAATATATTCAGGCAAGGAAATGATTCGCCTCCTTTTTTTAGAGCTGCGTGTGTCTGTACCTGTAAGGCACGAGAGCGAGATGAATGTTGCTCGTCCCAACTTCGACCGCGTACCGGCACCGGTGGCGTGTCCGTTCTCGGCAGCAAGTCGGCCGTGAAACGTTATACGCGTTGCATTTGATGAAAAAGAAATACAACACAGGGGTGTCCAACGCAACTTTATTGTTCGGAAACAAACACAGCTGTAACTAAATCGGATATCATTAACCAGAAAGGTACAAAGGTAGTACGGCGCAAGGAGTTTTAGATTGTTTCTTGTGTTCCGATAACAATACCTCAGTGGACACACGTTGGAGATAATCGAATTGAACGTACTCACTTTTGTGGTGTGTGCCACTATGAACGTAATTATGGACACGAAATCTGTCTGTACCAAACAGCACGTACGGCATCAATCTCTTGTGGCGATGGAAACATGCGCTTGTATTCCACGTGCACCAAGCACGCCTATTTTAGTCGTAATCCGGAACCGAAACCAATTTTCCCGTGATGTCTGGCTACCGTTTTCGACAAACATTAAAATAATATAAACAAAGCGGAACATTTTATTTATTACTATGTTATTATATTACAACATTATTTTGTGCACTTCGTAGAATTTAGTGATTTTAATATCACAAAAAGTTGAAAACATTCACCAACGTGATCTGGCAACCATGGCAACACTCCGAATCTTTCCGAACTTTTCCGAATCGCTTGAGATTCGGCTACTCTTCCGAATCTTTCCGAATCTTCAGATTCGGCTTCGAATCTAGATTCGGATAAAGATTCGTGCCATCCCTAATTACAATACGTATAACCTTCATACTTCATTCCTGTCTTTACATTTTGTTCATTTGTCTTCTTGTGTTTCAGAACACCTTCTGCAACAGTTCGTGGCCAGTGCCGCAAGCCTGTATGGAGATTCATTTATGCGTTTTAACATCCATCAACTGCTACATCTGGGGAAGGCGGCACGGCAGATGGGCCCGCTGTGGGCACATTCAGCCTTTGTGTTTGAATCCGGCAATGGCAGCATTCTAAACCTTGTGACAGCAGCGAAAGGCGTACCACTCCAAATTGTTGAGCGCGCATTAATGGCTCAGCAAGTAGATACGATCGTAAATGCTGACAAGCTGCCTCCGAAACTCACGGAAATCGCCAGGCGACTTCTAGGGGAAAAAGAGTCCAGAAGAGCACTTATGTTAGGGAGGTGTGCCTTCTTGGCACGGGCAAAGTTGTCGTTTTCACGTTGGCGGAGCAAGAGTGTTTTGTAAACATGTTTGGACAATCCTCGGGGACTGGCCAAGAGTATCTAAGAATGATATGCAAAGGTAAAGTGTATCACAGTGTAAACTATGTGAGAGCTGTCAAATCTGACACTACAGTATTTTCTACAACAGAAGGCCTTTACTTTATTATTAACAAAATTGTCACCCTAACTATCGCAGACGAAGAGAAATGTGTCCTGTTATGCACAAAAGTAGTGCCCATTGAATCAACTCAGTTTCCTGGCCACATTAAAGAATGCTTCGTGTCACAGCTTCCGACACCTTCTGTGATTGATCCAGATGACATTGAGGGCTGCTGCCTGTTTATGGACTTCAGCTTTGAGGATTGCATGTACATTGCAGACCTCCCGAATTACATCGAAAGGGACTAATGATGTCTTCGAAACTTTCGAAAGGGGCAACAAGTTTACACTCATATTTACCAGGTTCATTGCTGACTTCTAGACCTCTACTCGACGGTTCACCTTAACTCCTGAGAGGACGAGGAGAGGGGAGGAGAGACTTCTTCACCCACACCGTTGTTTAAACAGGACTTCGGGAAACAACACCCTGGGTTTAGAAGTATTTATTCCTTCTTTCTGCTGCCTTCACAGCAGTCAAGGCAAACCACAAGTCAAGCTAGCTAACTCAGCGGTGAACCTGGAGGATAGCAGTGCAACCTGTTGTTCTTTTTCAGCTTCCGAAGACCATCTTTGTGCTTCTTACGAAAGCTTGTTTTGGGCAACTGTAAAGCTAGGTAGCCAGTGCTGTATGGCTGCTAGCCTGGGGTATTTAACATGCGTCACACAGATACCAGTGATATCAAGAGCATGTGCCAGTACAATGCTCATGTAGATCGAAATGGGCCAGGATCCTTGGAGTTTGTGGGTGACAGCATTTGCTTGGAAAGAATGATGCAGAAAGAAAAGAGAAACCAGAAACAGCCTCTCTGAGTTTTTGACATGACCTCTTTGACCCTCTCTATTCTTTACCTACACTTATATAGTTCTTGATTTTAACAAAATAAAAACCACGAGTTGTGCTATAATTCAACCTTTTTGTCAATAAAAATGTTTTTTGGTGGATGCTTTGCAACAGGATTCTCTATTTACCTGGAATGGAGAGCGTGCTGGTAAGGATAACATAAATGAAGGGAGAAACAAAACACAAGGATGGACCAGACGGTTTCCCCACTGGCAGCAGACGTTTAATGACAACTCCGACGACCCTTCTTTCTATCATTTATATTCGGATTGTCTTACTTTCAGCATTCAGTGCACATTAAACTTGCAAATTTTGAAGCCCACAATTACTTTATGCATATAAACATCTCACCGGGTGCCTTCTGTAATGATGATCTCACACACAAATAGAACGAAAAAGATATATCTTGTGAAAATCTCATATGAAAACAGCTCACCGTAAAATGCTATCAGAGATAGTTAACTGCAGAATTATAAGATACACTACTAAGTTTAACAGCATTCTGATGAGGCTCGTCTGAACTTGGGGGTGTATTCACTTTTATGCATCCAAAGCACATGTGCATGCTTGCGATAAACATTTGTGTGCAAAGCCTTTGTCAGACTGTCCAGCATTGGTTGACATAGATGTCTGCATACTTGTGAATTAAGGGTGAAAAGCATGTTCAGTGGTATCTCAATTTTCGGTTCTTTTCCTGTGTCTTTGGGGCATCGACGACACCTTCCAAAGCTTTTACGGCTGTGTTGGATAAACAGGCTTTTCTTAAGTACAAGCTTTTACAGGCACAACCCTTCTATGGTTGCGAGCAGTCACGGCAACATGGAAACTCACAAATGCCGACAATAGTGCAAAATTCCACAAAAACAATGATACAGAAACAACCATTCATACACATGACTTCAAGAAAAACGCCTGTGAATTGTATTCTCAAACAAGACTTAAATGCATAAATACACGTTTATAGCGCATAATTGTGTGTCTAAATAGCACAAGTAAAATAAAATTTCATGATGATGATGGCAAATTGCAGCAATTGGTTGCTGCATGTGAACGCGGGCGGTCCGTGTTGCTGGTGTTGCGACGTCAAGTTTCTGGGCGAAATTGACCCATCTGAAGCGGGCCTGAGGGACATGAGGGGTGTGAGGGCGGTAAGGGGCGTGAGGGCTAGTGGGAGGGCGGTGAGTGCGTGAGGGCGGTGAGTGCGTGAGGGCGGTGAGTGGCGTGAGGGCCATAGGGGAGTGAGTGCGTGTAGGGATGAGTGAGTGAAGGGATGAAGGTGAGTGTGACTGTGAGGATGAGGGTGAGTGAGGGGCTGAAGGTGAGTGTAGCTGTGAGGGTGAGGGTAAGTGAGGGGCTAGGTGAGTGTGGCTATGAGGGTGAGGGTGAGTGAGGGCGACCAAAAGTGCCGACCTCTGGGGACACCCGGTAGGAAAACACCGAAAAGCAATCGATAACATTTGCTCTGTAGAGACTACGAAAGGGAGTGGAAACATTAATTTTGATATATATTGTCACTTAATTAAGCAGATAATGTCCGATATAGTTAGCTGAAAAATAAAAATATGCAGTCTGACCTCCAGGTCAAGTCATCCGTACCCGACCGTAACATCGGCACTTTGTCAAAATTCATGATGCTACTAATCGCCAAGCTTCATGGGCGTACCAACCGAGGGGGCAAGGGGGGCGCTTGCCCTACCAGTTCTCAGAGTAGGGGGGGGGGGGGGCAAGGCTTGTGTTTTGCCCGCCCCTGAAACAGCCGCCACTGCAGAGGGCCAACACTGGCCGGCGGCGCCCAAGGGATACCAAGGGCACCGCCTTCCGGCCCGGGGGGAATGGGGGAAGGGGGGGGGTATGGTTTGTTTCCCACTCAACAACAAGTTGGTACGCCAGTGCCAAGCTTTACTAATTTTGTTGCCAATGTACTGTCATACATCGACACGTACCTATTGCACATACGATTGTCCTTCGAAGCCAGCGGTGTTCGCAGCCTCGCCCGTTTAGCCAGGAGAGGCGAGCGCAGCCGTGTGCTGGTGTGGTCCCGCCGGCAGCGACGATTCACGCCTTGGCCGATCCTGACAACTCAGCCCGACCAGCAGGAAGAATGAGCGTTGTGTTCGTTGATAACCACGATCACCAGGACTACGCACCCCACACGTCGGGCAGAAGGAAGCGACGTCGGCACTACCTCGGACTACTCGGACCGCCGGCCTCGGATGCAGCCGCCCAGCGAGACGCGGCTTATTAGCCGCTTAGTGCCGTCGTTGATGGCACGGCGATATGCGATATCACCAAGCCGAAGACGGAGCCAACGGAACGGAGGAGCCGCCGGAGCCACGAAAAAAGCCGAGTTGACCGAGTATGAGCCGTATGAGCCACGAGTGCGGCCGTTCGCCGCTGCCGACCGGTGATGCGGTTTCTGATCGGATTGATGTCGCGGTCGGTTTGCTGCCGTGCCGTGCACGTTGGCTTTGCTGTGCGGTACGGCTGGTGCGGCTGTCGGGTACTTGTGATGCACATTATTCGAGACTGTCACGCTGTCACCCCAAGACGTCGCGACGTCGCCGTGAAGAGTTGACCGAGGAATTCGTGTGAGCTCAACGTCAGTTCCGTTACGACATGTATGGTATATGTAACAACACCTGTAGTAAATGAGGGACGTTTTCGTTGGAAGATGAGGGTCGCCTTTCTGCATGTATGATTTGGTGATATCAGTGGTCCTGTGACGTAAGCGTTAGTTGGAAAGATGATCGGTCGCCTACGTCATCGGACGCAAAATCATAGCAGCCACACCGTGAATCACACCGGCAAGCAAACTGGCTGCGAGTAGAGTCAGCCGCGGTGCCGGTATCTCCAGTTATGTAAAACGCTAAACCAAACCAGCTGCATTCGTAATGAAACGAAATTAATGTGGTATCATACTAGAACTGTACAAGCAGCAGATAGTTTTCTTGTACGTTTTTCCACAAGGGTATTTGCTAAAAAAAAGTATAAGATATATTTTGCCTCATTTAGCAGAGTTTACTGCCAAGGGTACCTGCACCCCAGAACAAGTAAGACTTAGTCTCAGTTTTTTTGTTTTTTTTCTTTTGAAGAGCGACAACAGAATCCTAAACGGGTGATGAAACAAAATATGAGCCCAGCAAGACAGGCTAGCTTGCCTTGATGCCAGCACAGTGCCTCGGCTGACAAGTGAGGTTCTATTCTTGGTCACTTCTCATATTTGGTGGGAATAGTAAAGTAAATGAAAATAAGGCAATCTCTCTTGCAGCCGCCAGCTGCAAACGAAATTCATATACCTCGATAAACGACCTGGAAATAAAATTGTATGGTGGTTGAGTGGTTTAAAGGGTACTCCGGCGGTTTTTTGAGCTACCTCAACTAACCATATTTTCCGACTCCCTGGCCTTTACCCTTTCCTGTATGCTATTTAGTATCACGAAATTCATAACAGTTATTGTGAAATCGGCAAATGAAAATGATGCAAAAACCAACATTTAAATATACCAGCACTTTTCAGTGCCGTGACGTCAGTGGCGGGCAGGCTCGCCAGTAGAGCAAGCAGTCTAAAGAATAGAATATGCCAATCATTTGTTCCGTGCTGGAGCGTGGGTACTGGAGCGAGCTTCCAAAGCATTCATTTGACACCACGAAGCTGCTTGGAATCAGTTGGGAACAAATTCTACAGTCCAAAGAGTGAACCCCTGCCTTCCACTGACGTCACTTTTTCGTTGCTGCGAGTAGAGACTTTCAGTTTGAAAAACACGGTGAGGACTAAAACTGTAAATTCGGTAACTTTGCGAAAAAATATATCTTGACCTAATATTTGGGATTCTATTTTAACGATGTTTGTTGGCGAGCTTAGCAAAATTTCAAGAAAATCGGAGACCATGAAGAAATCGCCGGAGTACCCCTTTAAGGTGTCAAATTTGAAACTTACTGACTGTGTAGTTCTGGCTTTAGTCCTCCTGGTGTATATTTTTATCCTTATAAATTATATTTAAATTTTTTTTTTCAATTTTTGAGGCACAAGCACATAATTTATACGCTAATTCATCTTTAGAAGCGTTTTAATAACACTCCACGGCTTTCTAGTGCTCGTAATAGGTTCGCAATAAAAGCGGCTTTCAGTTTTTTTTTTTTGCTCTGGCTGTTGTTAGTTTTTTACCTTTAAAATGTTGACAACTCGACACAAAAGTAATAAAAAATGTGTTGTAAATGTGATGAAGATCAGCATTTCCAAGTTGTACCCCTGCTTCATGCCCCGAACATGCCCCCATACCCATACCATAGCTGAGCGCAGTGACGAATGGTCCCAGGTGCTGGGACCGGACCGTATATGACTTTACGGTGTGGCGCGACTCATGCAGCCTCTATGCTTCGTGATGGAGCCAGTGAGCAAGGTGCGACCTGCTAGAGCTGTGCAAGCCATAGCTTTACAGCCTGCGAAAGATGGGAAGATGCCCCTCCCTTTGCATAGCTTGCAATAGCTCAACAAGAAGCTATTGTAAGCACTAGGAAGCCACAGAATGTGCATAAAAGCACTTCTGAATGTGAATTAGTGTGTAAATTATGCGTATATACGTTAAAACTTAAAAAAAGTGTATATAATATATATATATATATATATATATATATATATATATATGTATCTAAAAAAGGCAAAAAAAAGTTTCCAGGTGGGTTTGAACCCAGATCTCCACTGCCCTTGATTTCAGTTCCCTAAGGCCCGCTTCTGATGGGGTAACTTTTCCAGCAATTTTGATGTTGCTGGCCGGTTGTTTCCTAGGTTTCCCTAGATCAACACGAATTGCTGAGGTCGGGTTCGGCTCTAAATGGACGAGCAACTCTAACAACTCGGAGAAGTTTGAAGCGGCAGCAGCCAATCAAGGATACAATATTTTTACGTGACACCCCCATGGTGGTGATGATGACAGCGAAAGACTTGGTTATGGTTTGAAATGGATCGTTTTTGGAAATAAACCTTTTCAGAAAGATGAGTTAGTATTTTCAATGCCATTCAAAAATATAATAACACGTTTTGAGCGTGCAGCTGTGCGTCTAAATAGTGCAAAAAAATCAACTTGAATGATGATGATGGCAAGTCGTAGCAATTTGGTTGCTGCGCGTGAACGCGGGTGGCCCGTGTTCACACGCAGCAACCGAGTTGCTACGACTTGCCATTATCATCATGACATTTTATTTTTCTTGCAGTATTTAGATGCACAGTTATATAAAAAAACATGTTTTTATATCTTTTAATTGTGCTGAGAATACTAACTTATATTTTTAAACAGTTTATTTCCAAAAAAATCTATCTATAGGCTCCTTGCACTGACGTCACATCGCATACTTTTGAACATCATGTAAAAGGAGGACAGGGAAGCTGCTTTTGTAAGAATTTTGAGTGACAGGTTAGTCTTCTTTAATCTTCTGGGAGGAGAACAGCGACGCCTGTGCAGATCCGAGAGGCACAAAGGAGGATCCTGATAAGAGGGAGCTCCTTCCCCTTTTCTCTGGAGGGCATCAAAAATGACGTCATGTGCAAGCCACGTATTTCAAACCAGAACCAAGTTTTCAGTTGTCATCATCACCCCCACAGGAGTGTCACGTAAAAATATCACGAACCTGATAGGATGCTGCCGCTTCAAACGTCGCCGAGTTGTCCGAGATGCTCGTCCATTTCGAGCTGGGCCAGATCTCAGCAATTCGAGTCGATCTAGGGAAAGCTAGGGAACGACCCGCCAGCAACCCCGAAATTGCTGGAAAAGTTGCCCCATCTGAAGTGGGCCTAAGACACTCTATTGTCTGGTACAGAGACCATTTAGGAACGTTCGGGTGTTCAAACGCTGTACTACCCTTTTTAAAACAAAAACAAAAACAACAAAAAACACATTTCAGAGGGAAAGTTAAGGAAAGGGAATGTACCATAATGTTCAGTGAAGTTCGGTGACAAGACTCGGGACTCGAACAGGAATGCCATTATCCTTGGTGTGACCCCATTAGACTGTCTTGCTACCTCTGCTGGGGTTTATCTAACTGAAGTACCTGTACGAAAAGTAGAAGAAACACATGTGCATAACACACTCACAAGAAAATTTGTCAACATGCAAAATGACCCATGGAGAAAATTATGCGACGAAGTTTTCGGCCATCTTCGCCAAGTCACCTCTCGTGGCCTATGTTTCATTGCAACTTTAATTGTAGTGAACTGTTATGGGTATCTTACAAACAAAGTGCAATTTGGTTTTGTATGAAACTACAGCACACAAAACGGCACTCTAAACAGTATGTTGAGGTACCTCTGAACGAATTCCAGGGTTTCATGTTGCCTCCTACAGATACCTGATGTTGAACATGAAATATGTGCACCAAGGAGTGAGCAAACAGTGACTTCCAATTAGTCTCAAGCACCAATGACATGTCGACAAGGAGTGCAATGTGTAGAAGGTCGGCTAGAAGTGTGCAGCCACGATGAAAAAGCAAGATATAACGATATCAGAATAAGGTAACATCAAAAAGCCTCCGTTGTGGTGAGACAATCTAGGCACAGTAAACAGTCAACCGACGTACAGCCGCGATGCACTTCGCGTTTATTGAGGTAAAACATTGCCAAAAAAAGCGTGCATTTTTTTAACACTATTTGCTTTGCGCAGCCGATAGCGGGGCAGTCGGGCGGCGTCACAAAAATCTGACTCACTCGCTACCGTTTCTCAACTTCGTTCGGCATCAGTCGGCACCACAGATCAGTGGTCGGCACTCATGGTCTACCCGGGAGGAAAAAAGTATGAGATGAGAGCCGAGCCCCGATCACGAATTTGCTACGGATAAGCTCCGGTAACACTTCGGCGTCTCGTGAGCTTCAAACAACGCCTCTTCGAACGAGCCCGCAAATCCAATCCGTTGAACGGACGCGGCAAGGAAGGGGGCTGGAGGCTGAGTATCCGAAAGAGACGCGGCGCTGGTTTCTATGTCTATTTCGCACATGAGACAACAAGAGAGCAAAGCTAGCCGAGTGTGAACACTGTCTGACGTTACATCGGAGTACACGCAGTCGAAATGACACCTGCAACAGAGCAGCACAGCTAGCAGCTTTCAACAGCGGACACGAGCGTTCAAATAAGCTGCGATTTCAAAACTTCATGTCTCTTTTCTGCCCTTCGGTGTTTACTTTGATCCGTGTATACCAAAGCACTCAATGCTGGAAGTAATAAAGTCGTGTATACGTACCTTTCGAAGCGATTGAAAGTGCGTTGGTTTCGCTTAGAGCCCATTAGCAAAAAGCGCGACGAACTGTAATCCGTCGATGGCGCCGGGTCTGGCCGGGTCGCGCGAGCGTCGCAACCGACGCCCGCCCGCTGCGCAGTGCGCATCAGTGCGCATGCTCGGCCAGGCTTGACGGCTCTCTCGTCCGCTCTCGGCCGCTCTGCCGGCTCGCTCCCTTCGAACTTTTCGAACTGCCTCCGAAGCGCGCGCGCGGGTTAAAGATGGAAGCTTATCTTCTCAAAAAACGAGGCTGTAACGTATCGTTTTATGGCGCAAATGCGCGTATTTTGCACGTCGTTTTATTGCGAATAGCATTCTTTGGCTACTTCACGCACTTTTCGTCTATGTATCTATCTGGCTATCTAACCTCTTACGCCGCGGGTCGATAAATAAATAAAAAAGACCGGCGCCGGCTGGGATTCGAACCGTTGACCCTTTGATCAGCAGGCAGACGCGCTAACCACAGAGCTATGAAGGCAGTCATTCAACGCACTCTAAACGGTTGTTTATATCTTTACCATAGGACGCGCTTACAGCGCTGTCACAGCTACCGGTGCGCGCGCGTTCCATGCACGAGGGCTCATTCCGCTCTCGTGAGGCTGAGCACAGCCGCTAGCTCACCCTCTCCCGCGCTCGGGAGAGGGTGATGTAGCGGCTGTGCTCAGCCTCACGAGAGCGGAATGAGCCCTCGTGCATGGAACGCGCGCGCACCGGTAGCTGTGACAGCGCTGTAAAGCGCGTCCTATGGTAAAGATATAAACAACCGTTTAGAGTACCGTTGGTTGAGACTAGCTGAGACGCCAGAAAGTCTGGTCGGTACCATTTTGAGTGTTTGTGCGTATGGCGCGTGCTTTGCTCGCCTTCCTAAGTGACACAAACACACGTGCTGGGCTGCGGAGATCGTGCGCAGGGCTGTGAAAGTGTCAACAAATTTAGAATCGCCTCAAGAGTGGGCTGGCGTATCTAGAGTGTGCCGGCATCCTGACGAACGCGCATAACTCCGCACCGTTTGATGCTATTCGCATTAACGTAGATAATCATTCCCAAAGGATGGGTTCTGCTGATTTTTTATACAGTGTTTGAATCTCGCGAAACAGGCGACGAAGAGTGGTGGGTGAAATGTGTTCGCATGTTGTCGTGAATTTTGTGTACGACGTAAGATTACCCAGAAAGGTGGGTGAATATCGATAAATATGCGCTTAACAAGCAACGACATACACGTGACCTGTCGAACCTATTCACCCTCATTATTTTATCGTGCGAACCGACATTGTCACGTATCGCGTTCGATTTGGGTCCCAACACCGATAGTTTTTTGTATTGTGATGTTGTGTTGCAACATCGAATTGTTTCGCGGTACTTTGGGTTTATTGTTTGGCGATCAACTTTTGTTGCATTACAACAACTGCAATAAACATTTGGTGGAAAACGATCTCTCCAATAAGCCCGTCGTTATTGGGCTTTTTCATTGAAAGGTAGGTCGCGGGTGTTCCAGCTAGTTATTCTGAATGGTTTGGTGGTTGTCTAGCATTTCAAGCGCGCGAGGCTGTGTGTACTGTGTGCCGTACCAACAGCTGTACATACTTGCACTGTCGATCAATGTTAATGTGTTCGCAACGCAGAACGTTTGTGTTCCGTGTGTATCCACACTCAATACCTTTCTCTCTCGTACTGCCGTATGGTAACTCGTGCTGTTTTACGATATCATTCACGCGATGTCGTATATGTGGGCATACCGATATTCACATGTTGCTTCACGAAAGCTCAATATCGTGTTACGTTTCCTCTTAGTCCGCGGTATATGCCGACGTAATTCATGTTGGTAACTTAGCTGGCTTGCTAGAAGCCGGGTCTCAGCTGAGACTGGGTGAAAGTAAGCACTGCCAAAGCCAGCGCACGAGCTGAGCGGGACTCCAGCTGCGTCTCAAGACGCTCGCGCGCCCTAGCCTTCGCAGTGCTTTCTTTCACCCAGTCTCAGCTGAGACGCTGTTCTAGCAAGCCGGCCTTGGTACCCATTCTGAGATATATGCATGCGATATCATATTGTATTCTCGTTTGGACCCGTGATCGACGACCGATATTTATATATCGAGTGGCCGTATGTCCATGTTGGTCACCAATATCCACGCGATGTCATATTCTTTTCCGATAACCGCGCGTTATATCGGGGTATTGTGCTCCAATATCGTGTTGTATACCAATAACCGCAAGTTCTATTGGAATATTGTGCTCCAATATCGTGTTGTATACCAATAACCGCAAGTTATATCGGAATATTGTGCTCCAATATCATGTTGTATACCAATAACCGTATACCATATCGGGATATTGTGCTCCGATATGAATTCTTATCGTGCGTATTGGGTTAATCGGATAACAATAAGTTTTTATTGGTTTCCATCAACTTCATTGGAATACAATATTTCCAATAAGCCGAGTTCATATTGGCTTTTTTCAATAGAGATGTCCCAACTGCCGTGACAGTTTTCCGGGTTATTCTTACTTGTCTTGCAACAATTATAAAACAGCTGGGCAACATTTTGACATCGATTTCTGGCACAGCTTGACGGAACAAGAGTACAGCTCTCCTTAAAAAGTTGAACCACTGACCTGCGCTGCATACCACAGCACCCGGGAACTTACCGTCCGCAAGCATGGCGCGGCGAAAAACTTCTTCTTCATCAGCTACCATTGAAAGACTTGCGCCACCCTGAACAACCTGTGATCCGATACCTTCAATCCAAAGTTTACGCTGAACTTTATTAGAGGTTGGAGCACCTCTTGTGTTGCCTATCGCACTTGTCCACATTTTGAGGTGGTGGTCAAACTGTTTCACGCATCGGCGATTTGTCCGTCACTTCTGTGCTAAAGGATGCCAACAGCCCCCCCCCTCGCTTTGGGACAGTAATAAAAATAATAATAAAAATATTTGTTATATGTATAATTATTTTAATAATAATATTACTTATAATATTAAATTTCTCATCACAAACAGAGAAATAATGCTGGCCTACAAACGCAACATCTTGCTTGTGTCTAGGGACGGTCAACCCAGCAAAATACATATAGATATAGTAAACAAAAGAGTACACCAAACATTATGTGACCATCAAACCCATAAGTAATACCAATAATGCTCAAATTCAGAAGAACATAACCAAATAGAGCGACAAGCAATGCACACAAAAATAGAAGTCATGGTGAATCAAATGCGCAGCAAGCACACAAAGTATATACAGCAAACGTAAGTCAATAAAAAACGTCATCAAAGCATAGCAATGTTTAAAGAGCAGATGAGTGGCCCTAACATTCTAACTCGTTTTTAGGACTTTAAAGGGAAACCCCGGTCCATACTTTCGATTTTGGGATTTTGACTGCTTTTAGCGCAGCCAGCGTTCCCGAATTGCAAGGTGTAATTTTTTTGTCCTTATTGTGCGTAGTTCTAAAGATATCGACGCCTCAAAATTTTGTCTGGGGCACGGATAAAAAAACCGAAACATGCCGCTCGAGGCCTCCGCAACACTGGAAATCAGCCGCTATCTAAACGTGACGTCTTGATCGTTCTCGTTCAACGAGTACGCAGGCCGAGCGGCACCTACCTCTGTTGCGCTAGCCGTCTAAAGATAGAAGGTAAGCTGATATTGTCTTTATTTTGTATACGTGGTACACTCTTAATCCGGGGCCACCTAGGGAGCCACCTATAGCCGTGAAAAATGAGATCCAACTTGTCACGGCACATTTTGGGGCCACCTAAAATTGCCAGCCCGTTTGCCGTTCCTTTTAGGTGGCCCCAAAATTTGCCGTGACAAGTTGGATCTTGCCGGCCCGTTTTTTAGCTGGCCCGTTTTGTAGCTGGCCTGTGTACTAGATGGCCCGTTTTCTAGGTGGCCCGTTTTCTGCTGGCTATAAAAAATGCCCTGTCGACTATTTCTCCGCAGAGTATCTCGGGGGTCGAGGACTGTGATGCACGAAGAAAGCCAGGCGAATGAGAAGTACAGAAAATTTTCACCGTAAAAATGAAGCTGTGAGGTGGCACTGAGCCTGACGTCTTCTTGTGAAACGTCATGCACATAGTCACGTCGCAACTTTATTTTTGAGTCGCAAAATATATTGGAAAATTATTACCAAGCTCAATTTGTATACTTTAGCGATTCACTTCCCGAGTGCTCTAGGGGAAAGTAAATATACAGGAATTGTTTCAAGGGCAAGACCGATGGTTTCTAAACATTTCAAAGAACAGTGGGTCCGCAGGTATACAATGAATTTATTTGTTTAAATTAGATGCAGAGCTGAAGATACAGGTGGTGCTATGTTGTAATAAATACCACATTCAAACAATAAAATAGAAAAGTATATGGAGACTTCTGTCACTTGCTGAAACTTTGGTGGAAGCATGGCCGTTGCTTTCACTTGACACACTTGGTGAACTAGGACCCGCCGCAGTTGCAGGTACGCTCTTCGAGCCAAGTGTGTTGCAGTCAGCCGGAGCTTCGTGCCACGAGACGGGTCTCCGTGGCACGTCCGAAGGCCAGTTGCCTCTGTCATCAAGGCATGATGCTGCTGCGATTAAGAATTTTCAGCATTTTATTATATAGAAATAAGGGAGAGAGAACATGTCTTGTATCTTAATTACGTATTAAAATTTAGCAAACAGCTGTTTTTTTAGAAAGTAGCTTGAGGGATGTTAGAGTGTATACAGGGGTTGAGTCATCGGCCACAAACATGGCCGCTAACAAAACGTTTATTCATGAGCTCTGCGGAAAACAATATAAGCGAAAACAAATTCGCCAATTAGATAAACGCATTTGCTCTCGGCGGCCATGCTTGTGTTTAGTTACTGGACATTAAAAAGCAGTCTGACGTCATATTAATAGAGCTTTGGTGGCAGTTTGCAGAGTGGGAACAAAACAGTAAATTTCGACGCCACCAGGAAGGGGAGCTGAGGCAGTCCACTTGTCAGGATCTACAGGTTCATGGCTATATCATACAGGCTGTGTCATGAAACACCGACTAAATCGTTAGCTCAAAAACTACACGTCGCACATAAACAGCTATTTTTGTTTAATGTAAAAATTCATAAAATTTGACGTTTGGATAAATTTGGTGTCAAAGATTCGGAATAATTAACTTTCTATAATTACTAAATTTAAAAGTATGGTCAGGTCAGGGTAAACACCTTGCTAGACTGCGTCAAATATTGTAAAACAGATAGTTTGACTTTTTTCAAAAAATATTGTTTATATACAATACATTTCCTAAGTTCAGTTAGCCTAATAAAAGCTTATTCTTAGAGTGTCACCAAAAAGTTATACTGCATTACTTAAGATGTAGGGAAATTGAAAGGAGTCAGGCATGCTGCCTCCGATAAGTTGGAAAATGTTAGTGTCCGCCTTAGACGTTTCAATTTTCTAATAACATGAGGACGAAAATGTGTACAACTTGCGGTTCGCGCAATTGCACCAAAACACAAATCTTTTTTTTTTTTTATAAATAATCCAAATTTTATCTTAACTTTGAGCCTGAAATAAGATCTGACATGTATACTCCGTTACATCATGAGCACAAACTTATAAAAAATTGGTAAGATTTCTGCGTAAGATGATGGAGAGCGACAGCTGGAATGAAGCCATCTGAGACACAGCCACCCGAGTATATTCTCCTTGCTCGGGCGTGCATAGGACACCTGCCTGTCTTTCTCGCTTCCGAGCGCGAATCGATTAAAGCTCAACACGCTTTAAAGCAATCAGTGTGGCACCCCTTCACTGCGGACAGCGGTACCTCGTCCGCTGCGACCCGGTGCGCGGAGATTCCTCACATGTCACCCTTGGATGTCTAGCGCATGCAGGGACGCGAGTCTCCCCTGAAGGCTCTTTCACACAGAAAAAAACGTTTCGGCCGACGTCGACAGTCGCGTGAGTAAAAAGGAGGGTGCACGAAAAAGGACAAACTTAGTGTATTCTAGATGTTACATTCATCATCCATTTCAGTATAAATGTTCCTTGTGTGGCCGTCCTCCTTTGCTCAACGCGATTGTCGACGCCGGCCGAGACGAACGTCTGTATACCTCGGACGGCACGCTGATGAGTGCGCCGTATACGCCGTGCTCTATCGGCGGGCACTTCGGCAAGAGAAAAGTACCCCCTATAAACTATTTACACCTTGTCGCTGGAAAATGCTCGTGGCCACCGTTGAGGCATAACCGGCTAGCTTTATTAGCCTCAGCTTACCATAGGCAAACCGTATGGGCTAAGACTGTGACCCGAGAACTTCAAAAATTGTCACCTTCCACGAGTGCTTGTGCGCATCCGTGGCGGCGTCAGACGCGAAGAGTCCGCGCTTGTAGCCGTTGTGGTAAGTCCATTCTAAGGTGAAATGAAGTAAACCTGTTCTCCGCTTTCCACCGGCGACGCCAGCCCGTATCCGAATAATAGGTGATTGTAGTAGACCGTTTTTCTCCTCCGCTACGGTATCCGCGAAGAAAACGCCGCAGCTGCGCATGCGCGCCCCCAGCCTTATCTGCATAGTTCAAGGTCTTGTGGCGGATTACGGACGGCTATCCGGGTGCTTAGTGGGCTGCGGAAACAGTCTACTACAATTCCCTAATATGAGAAGAGGTGATTTCAAACGTGCTTCTTAGAATACAAAAATATGGTGTATAGATACCTGTATCATCCAGGAGAGGGTCCAAGATGTCCTCTGTTAACGAGAACAAAAGTTACTAGTTAGGAACTCTTTCAACCCTTGACTCTATTCTGGTATTAGCCAGTGAGCTACATAATTACCCAGTCGGTTGTGCTGAAGAGGACTGTGCCCGCAGTAATAGCACCAGCCAAGTTGGCCCAGAAGTGGTGATCGTGCTGGTCGTGCCGCCAGATCAGCGGGCCGTGTGAAGCAATCGAATTCACATGTTCCGACATGGTTACACCACCCGCCTTTGATATCCTTCGGCGTGAGCATCCTGAAGAACTAACTCACTGTCCCGCGGCTTCGGCGCACACTTTAACATAGGCTTCCATCACCATGATAAGAAAACAAACGTCACTCGCAGATGCTTCCGACTAGATTTGTACTTCGTACGTTCAAAATTCGTCGTCCTTCCACAACGAGAAGAGAAATCCGCTGGCTGCGCCTGTGGAGCGCGCTGGGTGGCCGCAACTGCCGCCATCTGGCGGAGAGCAGAGTTTTTTTCCCCGCTATTACTCGCATAGCCGGCCCGTTTTTGCCGGCCCTGCACAAACGGGCCGCCAAAAATTACAGGGCCGCCTACGGAGCCACCTATATGGCCATTCCCACCATCAAAGAGGGAAGGAGCGAACAGCAGCCGTGACGTTGTACACGGCAACTTTGACGGGGCCGGATGAGTTCGCGGCTAAGTCCTGAAAACGTTGAACGTCACGGCTATGGCCGTGACGTTTGCCAGCCCCAGATTAAGAGTGTAGTCCTCCAGCATATATAGCAAGAGTTAGTGCGTATACCCAAAAGCCAGTGACTGGAAAACCCGTGAACTCGTTTGGTTCCGTATTCGGCGGCCACCGCAATGCGTGTGCTATGACTTACTCGTCGCTTGGATACCCAAAAGCTTGCGACTGGAAAACGACCAAACTCGTTCGGTGCCGTACTCGGGGGCGGTCGCCATGCGTGCGCTCTTCCGTACTCGTCGCTAGGCCCAAAATTGTCATCGGGGCTCCGTGGATGGAGCGGCGTTGCGCAACGCCGCGCCGCCAGTGCCGTACAACACTGGGGCCCTCTCGCTTTCGCGCTGCGGGTCAGTCCCAGACACGAAGCTTTGAGGCTCTCCAGCGTGGGCCGCGGCGCCCGAACACACGTGTGCTGGGCTGTAGACGTCTGTTTTTTCGTTCTTTTTTCTCTCGGGCACGTAAAAGCCGAAGTCCAAAGTCGACTCGTCGAACAGCGTTCACCCACACCTTCTCCAATTTCCGGTTCGTTGGAAACTTGTGAAAAATAACCTCCGGGTCGCGCAGGGGGTTGTTTGAGCAGCCCACAGCGCCACAAGTTGTACTCGGCATCTTTCGAGGAACAGCTGGGCAATCTTGGGGGCACCGAGTTGCTCGTTAAAATTTGAAACATTCGAAACATTTCTTTATTTCCATCAACGATGATGGAAAACCGAAGGAAAAAAGCTGCTATTTGCAGCTTGACCGGCCCTTTGGTACCCCTACAAGGCAAGCAAAACTAACACGAAAAGAAACAAACAAAACAAAAAACAATAGACGGTATGTTTTAAGTATTATACGATGCAAGATATATCATTTGTGCTCACTGACATAACATCAATTCCTTATGATGCGATATGATTTAGTCGCTCGGGAAGTGCTGTCCTAGCGCAACGTCTTGGAGACTTGGAGTCCTCACAAGCAAATAAACAAAAGGCTGTACCGAAGCTACACGGGCTACAGATAAAAGCAACGGCTAAACACGCCAATCACAAGCCGAAGTAGAGGTGGTAGCGGCTCAAAGAAGCGCACTCCGCGCAAAGCCAGGACCGAAGGAAAAAGGAGAACGATACTGACGTCACGGCCCAATATTGCTTTAGCGATCGGCAACCCGCTGGCCGCCCGCTAAGGAGCAGCGGCTAGCGTTTTTTTTTTTTTTTTTTATCGGCATTAGTTGAGAGTGCGGCGTCTTTCGGACTTAAAATTTTGGCTGGGGTCGTATTTTGTGTCACTACTGCGATACCAGTAATTTATTTTATTTTGAATTTCAGCCGAAGTTGCCCTTTAATAAAATGCATTTTCGTTAAAGGCTCAGCAATCTCAAGAAATAAGGTTGGTATACAGTGATTTCTACATGTTTTTATACGCCGTGTAAATTTTAGTCTTTTTCAACCTCTATTAACATCTTGGGACCACATTCATTCCATGTCGAATTTTAAACGTAGAATCGAAGCAATTTATAGACGTGAGAAATCTAGGAACATTTTCGAAAAATAAAATTGGGAGTTTTGTTTTATATCTGACATGTAATGTTTTGAGCGAGGTTTCGTGTTCAACGTTTTTTTACCTTGTGTTTTGAAAACCTCTATTTCTATCTCGTCTTGTAATTACAACAATGCTCATATAAAGTAAATCTTTACAATATAATACATTTATCGGATGAAGTGAACAACAATAGCCAACATTTACATTGCATAATCTTATTATCCCGTACAATTATGCCGAAAAGGCATGCAGTATTTTCGAAACAAAATCTATATGTTGATTTCATAATAGGTATTCGTCAGGTATAACTCTGCTCATTCCAAACAATTACCATGCGCGAATGCTTTCGAATCACAATCATTACCCCTATAAAAATGGCTACCGCCATTGTATGGATATCTGACCACCGTTATATCGCCCCTGTCGTCATTCTACCGCCCTCGCTTAAATTTTATGGGCACTTTATCACCCCTTTCTCGACATTTGGCACTGACGCGGTAGGCGTAAAATGGTAATCAAATGGCAAAAAACCTTTTAGCGTCTTTTTATTTACAAGTGTCCATACAATATTTGTATGTCGTCATTTTATAGTTGGCCTATCGTCAATCTAGCGCCCCCAAAGGTGGTGGAATACCGGCCAATTTCTGCTGTAAGTGAAGCGAACTTCAACTAATGTAAGCTAGAGGTTCAACTGGCGCAAGTGTGCCGCCGCAAATTGAAACAGACCATACGTGGGAAATGTTTTTTAAATATAATTTAATTGCAATTACAATTACTTTGCTCCAAAAGTAGTTTAACCTCTATTACAATTACTACTACATGAAAAGTAACTCATTACAATTACTTCAAAAAGTAATGCAATTGCTTTAAAATTACTTAATTCTGAGGGCGACCAACTTGGGCCATATAACTTCAAACGAGATGTTAAGAATGCAACACATTTCTTCATTCCTTGCCCTAATGTATAAGGAGGCTTAAGCATCGCTGTATAAATGTCACGTATGGTACATTCCTTTTGTGAATTTCGTTAAATTAATGAGAGAACTTGACAGTTTGGGTTAATGAAATCCTACGTTCTTATATTTTCATTAAATAAATAAATTAGTTCATATGCCCGAAGACGCCAGATCGCTAAAATAAAATTGGGTTGACACACTTCTGTTAGCCAGGCAAATAAAAATGCGACAATTCGTCATATCTGAATATTTTAATAGTGTTAATATAAGACTACAATCCACATCCACACGCACTAATACGACCATATTTACAGACAAACGTTTCATTTTTTTGTAAATTTTTTACATTGAGTTGAAATTACAATGGCTCAAAATTTATAAGACCCGAAAAGGGGCTCCCGAATCAATGATGACAATATTCACAGGTGCGAAGTCAGCTCCAAAATGCTTATGCAAATAATATCCGAGGTAAAACCAACAGAAAATAAACTTGAAAATAATACAAAAAACAAACAAACAAATGCGACGGTACTCAAAGAGGGGCGCAAAAAACTGGCAAACAAATAAATAATAAAACTGACTTCATAGACAATTAAAATCCTCAACCTCGGCTAAAAGCTGAACCTCAATTTTGTTTCTTTCAATATTTTGGCATGTTTATTCTACTGTTTTCTGCTCGCAACACAGACGGCGCTACAAGGCGCCGTTGAGGTAGGCTCCAAAGAGGATTTTCTCAGCCCTTAGTGTAAGCATCAAAACAATAAACAACGCGACGCTATTTTTGCTGTGCGTGTGTGTGAGTGCGTGTCTATGTGTGCGAGTGTGTCACCAAGCGCTAGGCCACTTGTGCGAGCGCTGAGGCTTTCAGAGAGATTCCGTCGGTACCGTAAAGTCTTGCAAAAGGAGTTGTAATTGTGCCTGAAATTTCGCAATTACTGACGCTAAAAAGAATTAAATTACAATTCCGTTTAGCCGAAAGTAATTAATTACAGTAACAACTTACAAAGAAAGTTATTAAATTACAATAATTAAATTAGTGTAATCGAACTACTACCCAAGTATGAAGCAGACAGCAACCAGTCGGAAATTGACTTCCGGTAATGCATTTCAGGTAGGGGTGTCGCGAACCAGCCGAGGTTCGAGTTCGACCAGGTTCCACTTTTTCGAACTTTTAGTGGAAAATACGACGAACCTTGTATTGAGGTTCGACTCGTGTGCGCATGCGTGACAGGCTGGCCAGTTGGCTTCGGATTGGATGGTGATGGCTAAGGGATGAATTAAGGGCAGCGTTGATTGGTTATTTCAGTTAATACAGTACAAAAACAAATAAGTTATTAACTTCTTCAGTGATTAGAATTGGCTTCTTTTAATTGCAACGGTTTATACAATAAAATAACAATTTCCATAAAAAAAGTTCTCCAAACCTCGACATGCTTGTATCAAAGTCTGGCCACACTGTCCACAAAGTCGAACCGGTCGAATCTGGTGAAAAGTTCGAAGGGTCGAACCCCGAAAGTTCGACCTAAAAATCTGGTTCGACAAAAGTTCGCGACACCCTAATTGACTCCGTAAGTGTGACGTCATGGGTCCAAACAAACCGTTGCTAGGGTCGTTGTTATGGACAAATACATGTGGCTCGGTTTCGCTACGAAAACCCGACCGTTAAAAAATCAGGAGTAGGATTTAAACTTCTAGAAATCACAGATATAGAAAGCTTGAATGTCATATATCTTTCGACAGAAGTGTGCCGGTAATCGCTCGTTTCTGAAATATTTACGACTGCAACTTCCGGTCCTCAAGATGCCTGCAGCAGACGACGAATGCAAGAAGTATGCCGTCTGCCGCACGCCGGCCGGCCAAGTGGGGCCGTCGTTTGCATCGTGTGAATAAAGACGATATTCTGACATCGCATTGGTTTGAAATATCAAACACTTATAAGATTTCATAGTGGGGTGCGATGCAAAATATGGTTTATCGAAAGTCCGGGCGTCGATCGAGATGATCGTCTGCTAAAAGATCGCATTGCACCCGTGAGAAAAGCACTTCAGGCGAACGGCTGAGATCCCAAATTTTGTTTGCGGACTCGCGCTATGCGAGGGTGCTTCGTATGCCTGGTTGTAACCATCGCGTGGAGGAAGATTCTTGCAGTTTCTTCAGATTTCCGCAAGACCCCAAAGCGCGAAAGAACTGGATAAAAAACATAAGGTGAGTTTATTACAGATTGTACTCGCATCGCGGGTTTGATAAAGATCGTCACCAAAAGAGCACATCCACGGAATTTGATGTAAAAAGGGAAAAAAAGAAGCAAAATACTGCGAAATCGCGATAGACATGCAATTCTTTAATAACCTGACAACCACAATAATAATAATAACAAACGACTTACCTCGACGGCGTACGATTTGTTTCTCATGCTGGCCTGCACTACGCCGGTAATGAATGCACTTCAGGTCGTCGTCGTAACTGATCTGCATGACGTGGTTTGATTTTACTGCATTTTCACCCCTCGTAACGAAGCTAAGTTATTCACAGAAAAAAAAATAATGCACATTGCGGAGGCCTCTACGGTTATGGTGATGCACTTGTTTTTGTCGCTCGTTTACCGACGCAATTCAATGAAGACGCCCGCTGCAACAGAGGCCAGCAAATCTATCGCGTCGTCTACTACCAAAGCAAAGCGGAGTGTAAGACTTCAGAAATGGCTTGCATCGTTGCGATACGACACTGAGACGACAAGAACATCTTCATAATTAGATATCAAGAAGTTAGGTTGCTTACAAAAAATTGTTTAGTTACTAGTTTGCAAAAACCTAGCCTCATGTGGAGTCTCCATGCATGAGTCCATAGCAACGTCCCTAGCAACCGTTTGTTTGGACCCAGACGCCATGTTGTGACGTCATCACTTACGGGGTCAATTTCAGGCGCGTTCAGAGCGGCCCCAGAGGGAGTCTGACTCCTTCCACTGGACGGCCAAAAGTCACTTCCGGTGCACGTAACTCCGGGGCTTCGGAGTCAAGCTCCGCCGAAGCACCGAGTCCGGAGACGCCGGAGACGGTGCACGTAGAGTCAAAGCATATCAAAAGAGCTAAAGATGACGTCATTTCCTGACTGGTGACGATTTTCGGCGAGAAAATCCAAGGAGCTCTGACTCGAGTCACTCCGTTCAGAGGCAAGGGAGGCGCTACTGAACGCGCCCCAAGCAAACCGAAACTTAAAAACCCGTCGTAGCTGTGTGACTAAGCGAAGTTTCGTAGTGCATATAAAACTTTTTTTAATACATTAGTTTTGGTTTTTTTAGGTCCTTTAAAACGTTTTGGTGTTTCGTTTTGCCACTGTTTTACTAATAATGTTACGTTAACTTTTTATTTCCGCATTTAATATGCACTTCAAAAAGCGTTTTACAAGCCAATCCAAATCCAACCCACCCTGAACTTTATTTGCGCCGCCGAAGTTCTGTTGCGGTTCGGGGTCTTTTATTTTCACGTAGAACTCATATCGATCCGATATGCCGCGTCCGAGAATGGAATTTGCGACTAATAAGTGGCGAGGCACCACGCGAGCAAGAATGAACAGCCCTGGAGGTCGTGGGCACAGCTCAATTGGCTCATTCCTCGTGCTTCTCGAAGGTAAGCCTTTTTTCTCTGCATCCTTATAAGCTTCCGTTCAAGCATCTCCTTGGTTTGTTTCCTTACCCTGCATTTGCCTAATCGCGTTCGAGGAATGTATTCTGACTGTTATTTCTTCTTGGCGAGCATCTATCCTCGCGCTTTTCGTCAAACCATCCAACGGGTTGCGAGTTATAATCGCGAGGCCATGATCCGGTCACCCAACACGTCGGTCGACCTGTCAAACGTTTTATCGCGACCGCGTCAGCGTCACTTCGCCTCGGCACGCATCGCTGCGTACCGATATCTGTACTGGCCAGCTTTCTTTGTCGGCCTGCGCGTCTTATCGTTGTGGTTGATCTCAAGCGACGCGAACGAAAACCAGCAAGGGGGACGGCTTTGACGTCACGTGCAAGCCATGTATAGTGTATTTCGGACGAGATGGCTATACGCACTCCGCTAAACTCGTATAAAACGAATGGTCACAACGAGTTTTTTCAGCGATGGCATAACATAGGGGCTGAGGCGCCCGCTTTGTACGCAAGTGGGCGCGGATTCGATCCGCGGTGGGCGTACTTTTGTTTTTCATTTTGTTTTCTCGAGGCATAATGCGATGTTTAAAACATTTCTTTTTTGCGATAATGTTGTCGACGAAACTTCGCAGAATTAAATGGGACTCCCTTTCCGGAGGTGCGATCGGGGACAGCGGGGCTTGGGTTGCCGGCCGGACGCCGCGAAGCGGCGTGTACTGGTTACGTTTTGTAATTAGCAGCCAATACTGTCGCCGCGAAGCGCCGTGAACGCAGGCGAGGGGCTGGGTTAACACGCTCCCCAGTAATGCACGCGCCGTTCAAAAAGGTGGCCCGACGGGCATGAGTTCTCGGCGGAGTGCGTATAGCCATCTCGTCCGAAATGCACTCTAAAGTGCGTACAGCTTTACTAAAAAAAAAAAAAAGCCCTATCTGGTTAAAGCAATTTCATCTACTGCGCTTTTTTTTTTTTTGCAATTTGTGTGAGGTGTGTGAATAATAATTTCGGGGGGGGGGGGGGGGGTCATCAAATATAAATGAGATATATATCCCACTTGAAGCTGTGAATGCCGCTCGCTGTCATAATCCTGTTGTCCTTTTCTTTTTTATGTGCATTTAGTTTCTTTTTTCTTTTCGTTGTGTTATGGGCGCGTCTTGTGTCAAATTTCATAAATACTGTATTTTTCAAACTTTTTCTTGGAGATATGAACTGTATCGCTTTGTTGTATGTTGTTCCTCCCTGCCACGGCCTACGGGCTAGCAGTATGTATAAATAAATAAATATGTACAGTCGGGGCGGAATGGGGCGCGGACGGCCGGTCGACGGTTCTTGGGGCACCGCCGGCACTGCGCTGGGGCTTTGAGCGCGCCAGGCTGGGGTTGAGCACATTCGAGTAGGATGTGTTCGGCCCTAGCTTGGCGGGTCCCGGGCTTCGGCGTGGCGCTGGGGGCCGTCGGCCTGCTGTTTGCGTTTCATTTTCGTTTCCGACTGTGCATAGTGTTATTGTTATCAGAGTTTTTTTTGTTTATCTACCCCTCTCTCCCCTCCTCCCCGAACCTTTTCTTCTTTTTTTAGTTTGTGTGTTGCAGGCCACTTGGTATGGGCCTTCGGCCTATATCTGCCGTACGCCCCGTCTCTCCTGAGCCGAAATAAATTAAATGAAAATCACGCGCCACCAGCGTGCCGTGCACGCCGTGCACCATATTTATATCCGTGATGGCAGACGGCCGCACATGAACAGCTCCATGGGCCACATTCAACGAGATGGCCATACTACGCAAATCTTTCTCTATTTCAGATGACGTCACGAACGAAAACTGTGTCGCACTCGAAAAGAGAAAACCGAGGACAGCAGGTTTTGCAGACACCTGGTGTTTGGAAATCTTGGAGTCCGAACAAACAGGTACGAGAAGGCTTCGTTCCGTGAGGAGGCAACGCAAATGACTCGTGATCTCCTCAACGGAAAAAACCCTGATGAAGATTTCGGCAAGTCGAGTATGTTCAAGGTACTTTGTTCTGGAAAAGTGTAGGCACGGTTGGCTTTTGTCCGACATTATTTTGATTTAATATGCAATTTGTCTCGGGTAAGTGTGGGCACGATTGGCTTTTGTCCGACGTTATTTTGATTTAATATGTACTTCGTCTCAGGTAAGTGTCGGCACGGTTGGCTTTTGTCCGACATTATTTTGATTTAATATGTCACTATAGCGGGCTCTGCCTATTCGAAGCCAAAGTTCCATTGTTACAAACGAGAAGGTCAAGAGACTGGAATGGAAGTTCCTTACCGCGGGAGCGTTGGAAAATTGGCATAGAAGAAAATCACCCTTCATGATCACACGTTTCTTTGCCTCCCAGCAATTTTGAAGGTTGCTGTTAACTGCTGCATTCTCTTCTTCGGCTCTTTTTTTCGGCATTGTGCAGATGCTGCAGCAAATTAGTTTGATGACTACAGTCCTGACTGGGCAGCCAAGAAACATCTTGGCCACACACGCACACTTGAGAGGCCTGACCCAAACACAAAAGCCAACCGTGCCGACACTTCCCCGAGATGAAGTGCCTTGAACATAATTCTTCTTCCCGGTGTTGCTGGAGGAGGGTTCAGCCTCGATCGTAGGGGCTTAGTGGCTGGCACGTTGCTGAGTGATGTGCCAACTGGCACTGCTTTACTTCGACTGTACTATCGGGGAAAAATGAAATGCGAACAGAGGAGCGCGTGGCTTGCCGTACAGGCTGCGCCACCTGGAAGTGAGCCTAGGGGCGAGGGTGCGTGGCCTACTCCGATGTGTTCATGCCTTCGCTCGGCACTCCCCAAGCTTCGGCAGTGCGCCTCTCAGTGCGCTGAAAGCTGTCACCGCTATCTTTGTCTGCATGGCGCGTGGGCTGAGCTTCTTCGCACCGCACGCGCTGAGCCAGCAAAGATAGCGGTGATAGCTTTCAGCGCACTGAGAGGCGCACTGCCGAAGCTTGGGGAACGCCGAGCGAAGGGAGTGAACACATCGGAGTAGGCCACGCACCCTCGCCCCTAGGCTCACTTCCAGGTGGCGCAGCCTGTACGGCAAGCCACGCGCACCTCTGTTCGCATTTCATTTTTCCCCGATAGTACATTTATTTACCTAGCTACACAAATCCCAACTTCGACTATCATCTCGAACCCCCCAGAGCCTCAGGTAAAGTCCCTATTTTCTTCCCCCGTTCCTCCTTTTGACATTTCCAACTCTCTCCCTCTGACTAATGAACAAACCAATCGGTTAAAATTCCACATCGTCCACGTGCTCCTATATGAACCAGTCGACGTCGAGGACTATCCACGACTGCTGTAAGCCACAGCAGTGGTCAAACCCTTCAAAGTAGATGTCAAGTATCCCGTTGGAGGTATCACACCAGCGCTAGCGATATTATTGCAGGGTCCCCTGCACTGGGCTAAAAACTACATCATAGACAAAGAAATTGGCTGCAGAAACCACTATTGTTGGTTGTCAAATTGCGATAGCATTCTTCGTGAGACTTACGCCATGCTTACTGTGAGTGCGACGGCACAAATTTTGGGTAAACACTTTATTTTATGAATGGTTTACTACAATCATTGACATCAGTGCGCCGCTTACAAATTGAGTGATTGTTTCGTAGGTTGGGTGCAAATGTATACTGCCGCTCCATTGTGGGCCACTCGACCCGCCGTTTGCCAAGTCGACGCACCACACTTCAGGGGTGGCTCTCCCTCGTCTGCAAGCTAGATAAGGAGCGCCCTGTCTCGCGTCAGTTCTTCTTAGGGCTCTCAGCGCTCCTTTAGCCTGGCGGCCCAGCTGTTTCTCTGCCCAAGCCTGAGGCATTTTCTGGATGGTCAAAAACCCTTACGGGTGGTCTGGTCGATCGCCTGCGGTGGACGAGGGAAGTCAAAAGCCACATCATGTATGTGAGGCGCGGATTTACCTCCTTGCGCCACAGCCAATCGGGTGAAGTGCGCATCCATTCTCTGCCACCTTCGAATAGTGTGCAGATGTGAAGGAGTGCGTACTGCCGCTTTGCATAGACTTGGCGCAGATTTACCTCCTCCTCTTGTTACGAGGCCAGATACCGTATCGCGAAATCCGGGTGAAGTAGCTAAAGAATGCTATCGCATTAAAAAAAGCAGCGACACCGCAAGTGTTGGCAATCCCCCACACAGATTACTCGATTCTTGCTTCCTCAGGAACCCTGCGCTTCGTCTCCCCATCCAAAGCCACCTCTATGACAGGACGTCTCCCCAACTCCACGACGCCACCTTTCCGCGGCCAGAGGTGCTGCCATGTGGAAAGTAACAAGCCCCACACAAACAGATGTGCACTGACCAACTTCACTAAAGCCGCCTCTATGAGAGGACATTGCCCCAACTCCACGACGTCACCTTCGCGCGGCCCGAGGTGCTGCTTTGTGGAAAGTCGCAAGCCCCACACAATACAGACGTGCACTGACCAACTTCACTAACATGCTAACATACTCTCCACTTGTCATGATTTTGTGTGGGCTTTGCCCAATGATGCAAGTGAGTCATTCTCGTTTCAAGGAGAGTGTCCAAACCATTTTGCACGCATGTTCGGACTCTCGGGATTTGCAGAAACTGGGAGTCTGCAACGCCTGCTGTCCTCGTCTTTTTTCTCCAGTTCATCTTTTTCCTTGCGCAACAGCAGACTGTCACACAAGAGCGACACCTTTTTCATGCATGGTGTCACCTGAACCGTAGAAAGATTCGCTGCATAGTGTGGCCCGTGAGGCTGTGTGCGCGCCGCTGTCTGCTATCACAAACACAATTACGGTGACGTACCCAGAGTGCACCGCTCGCTAGCCTTGCGTGAGTACACACTATATGGCACATGTTGTTCAAAGTACCTTTATGCATAGCTGATCCAACCTGCATTCTCTTTTGCCATTGCCGGTAGCAAATTGTGTCTGTTTAGTATTGCATACCTGCCAACTTTCCCGTAATACCCAGAAGACTCTCAAATTTTGATCAGTTTGTACGATTGACAGAAAAATCTCCCGGAAAAGAGAAATTACCCTCCCCCTCCCTTCCACACTTAAAGAATGAGTTTTTGCCATCACAGTAGACGGCTGCAATCCCATGAGCATGAGCAGTGCAATATATAAATGTAATGAAGTTGTCTTCATGCAAATTTGTTGTCAATATTTCTTCTTAAAACACCAGCTAACCCCCCCCTTGCTTAGAAATTATCTCGAATTTGGTGTCCCTGAACTTGGAAGGTATGGTATTGTTTGTGCCTTTTTTATCTTGTGTCATTTATGTAACATAATATATCTGTTCTTCACATTTATAATCGGTGCAGGCCTGGTCAAGGAGGAGTCGCTCAGTGAACTACTAGTTTGAGTTATCTGAGATGACACCACTGACATCACCTACAGTGCCGAGGTTCAGGCCTTTAATAGGAGTTGATGGTAAGCTGTCCTACTTACTTAGCAGTGTTGGAGTAACTCACTTGAGCTTTCATCACTATTTTCACTGGCAGTTTGTTGCCTGAAATCCTATTTCATTAAAATTGATGCTGCCTTCACGCTTCTGCGGTTTAGAGAAATTCGCAGACATATGTCGATTATAGTCGAAACAGCGTGGCTCATCATTAGAGTTGAATGCTAAGTTTCGCTTGGCAGCTTTTTGACCACTTCGGTCGCTACAAAACATTATTTGCCATCCCAGGTACGCGTCATGTCTGATTGGTTGGACAGTCATCGAGTGTCAGCGGCTGTCGTCATCAGAACCTGGTTCTTGTGCTGCCACATCGTTTTTGGTGGTGGCGCTGTCATCACCGCCAACGCTTGCGCTCCCCGTGTTCCCATTCAAAATGGTGAGTGGTATACTCATGGCGGCCTTGCTGCTGCTGGTGCTGCCATGTAGCTCTGGCTCGTGGTGGTGCCACCGCCATCACTTGTACTCCCTGTGATCCCAGCCAAAGTGGTGACAGGGATTCTAGGAGGGCTCTTTGTCGCGAGGGCTGCCACAGACATTGGCTCGTGGGGGTGCCGTCGCTACTGACAAAGCTTGTGCTCCCCGTCCCTCTTGAAATGGTGACTGGAATTCGGAGAGGGTTCGCTGCCGCAGCCGGTCGGTTCAAGTTCCGCTCATTCTGTCGTAGCCCTTCTTGGGAATTCGTTCCCTCCATCTTGAGGTTCTAGTAGGAGAAATCCACTGCTGTTTGGTTACATGTCACCACAGCAGTCAATTTGCGGAGGGCCATGGCCACGTGGTCCCACTTTTGAAATGTTGGAGCCTTGTTGTGGACATGGAGGCCGGTAAGAGAGCGATTTAATGTGCGTCTAGGCACATCTGCCCGGCGAATGAACTCATGGGTGTGCCACATGGATAGTGGGCGGACTGTGCAAGTCTGTCTTTTTCAGAATGGCACTAACGATAGGTAATGTCTGAATAATTCTTGTCCTACATAGGGGATATTTTCTTGGCACAATGTGTTAGTAAATAGCTACAATGTCACTGCTTAATTCGGAACAAGATTCAGAGTATGAGACATTCTCAGGCCAGTCAAAAAAATTCTGCTCACTTTAATCTTGGAGTTTCCAGAGTTGCACACCATCAAGCAATCCTGAAGGCGATGCACCACATGTAATTACACTATTTTAGTTCTTAACTTACGAGGAAGGTGTCCAAGAAATTGTAGCCAGTGTAAGTTATATGTTAGTGTTAATTTATTCTGATAAGTAGAACAAGAAAAACAACAAAATATTCAAAGCAATGTCTTTTTTTTATCACCGAAACATTTTTTGGTCACCCCGTTTAAACTGGGAGTGTAACGCAAGAAAAGAACTGTGCTGTGACCTTCCAGACTGCACCGTCAGATGATGCATGCATCCTGCAACATAAGTGCAGAATCAGCTTTTCTTTGGGGCGATTTTTGTAAGATGACATGAAAATGTTGTGGTCATCACCATCAAGGTGGTTTGTTGTCTGCATGTTCTCTGCTTGAGTGACATAGAGCCACTGACCAGCCGCTTCACTGGTACTAAATTGAACTACTTGACAAGTTGCTTAAACAATAGTGATACACAAAGGCAGTACAAGGACAAGTTGAATAACCACAAGTAGCGCTTGTCCTGTCAGTTCATCGACTTGTCATTGTCCATAGCACTACAGTCTACGCTAATTACAACAGCCCTAGTTACAACAGACATTTGGATATAACATACCAATTTGTGAGGTTCGGTTGGTTTGCTTCTACATGCCATTGACTCAACTTCATATCTGCATACAACATACTCTTAAACAGACGAAAACCTTGATCAAAATCAAGGTCTGTTATAACGAGCTTAGACAGTATTTGCGTTTTCCTCCTCTTCACTGTTCTTCATCCGCTTCTTACTGAGCAAATAAATAAGGCTGCCTAATAAAACAGCGCCATCCGTCAAAGTAGTAAAACATTTCTCTGTAAAACGTATTGCCCTCGCCAAGTCTCGTCGTCGCAATGAGTCGCATAGTGAATCAGCTAAGCAATGGTTGATGAATATGATGCAGTTCTACTTAATCAGCAGCACACTTCAATCTCTCTTCTGCATGAAGCCTATGTGTCGGAGCAGATAACATCGTGTTTCCTCGATAGCCGCGGAGTTTGAAGCAGGTGCTTAATGCTTGTGAGCCTCCACCATTGAAATTTTAACTTGTCACTTACTTTAGAACTTGACAATGCAGTATGGCAGATTTATGAAGTTTGCACAACCGGCGTCAGAGACATTCTACTTGGGAGAGGTTTATAGGGCTAGAAAAATAATGACAGCACGTCATCACACACAATTTTCTGTAATAGTAGAAGGACGTTGCCCAAAAAACTGTTGCTAGTTTTAAGTGTCACTCACTGAGGCAGTTTGTGTATTGTGTTAAAACCTGCATTTTGCTGTTCTGTTTTTTATTCCAGGATCCAATGTTACATTCCTGTGGCTTTTTGCTTGTTTCCCAATTCCTGAGAAGGGTTACAGGCTTAACATGTGACACAGTGTTTTGGTGAGTGTATCTTTTATTTACTGCCTGGCCAATCAAATCGAGTGGCTCGGCAGAAAACTCTCTGCAGTTTCAGGATGTTTGAGGGTGTGTTCTCCTTCCGAAATTCTAAAATGGCACCAATTTTTTTGTGCTGCATCACTATACTCTGTTTAATGACTAGCTGATAACGTGGTACAAGCTACGTCCTCATTGGACCAGTCATAGGTTTGTCTTTCGCCGTATGTTCACGCTCCCGCACATAACCATGTGCAGAAGGCGGGGTCAGGCAATGAAAGGGAGGCGGTTGATTGGTCCGGTGGGTGCACAGTTCCCACTGCAGTCAGCTTAGAGGTGTATGTGAATACTCAAACTTTAAATAGGTCACATTACTCGAAGCTTGTTGAACTCGTGAGAAGTTTTTTAGAATGTTTTTATTTGCCATAATTACTCGCATAATGAACACACTTGCAAAAGGGACATACCCCCCCCCCCCCCCCACAACGAGCATCAATATTGAGACTTGTTTTTCCCCTCGCGTAATGAATGCGCCTCCGATTTTCGACTCTGTGAGTCTCGAACTGCTTCCAACTCAGCTAGCCACCAAGCCAATTTTCTATCTCCGCCAAGCGGCCAGGCCACGTCAAGCCAAGCCAAGCATTGCAGTACACGCTTTCATGACTGCGAGTTTGTAGTTGCGAAAGTGATCAATAGTAAAACCGAGCGGCAGACACACCTAAAAAAGCTGGGGTCCGCTTCGCGGTAGGCGAAACATGTCCAAGCCCAGGCTTGGGCATGCATTGATGTCAACAAACGTGGTCATCTGTGGTCAGCTTTTTGGACAGTGAAATCGTGAAAGTGGTTAGGCCTAAGGTTAGTCGCGTCACTTTTTAAGCTAAGTGAGCTTTCCTATTAAAAAATCTTACATGTATAAGAAATTCCTATGTCCAATAACCGCATATGACCCAATAAGATCATATAACAACCTTGTAAGAACGTGTAAGAACAATATAAAATTAGATAAGAAGTTATAAAAAAGTTTTCAATTTTTTTATAACTTCTTATAGGTATAATCTTGTATATTTCTTATAATGTTCTTATAAGCTTTTGTATGCTCTTAAATGACCTTATTTGATCATATGCATTTCTTAGACAAATAAATTTCTAATAGATATAAAAAAATTTTATTAGGCGGGTGCTTTTTTTTTGGCAAAAGGCACACCGAAAGCACCCTAAAGAGGTTTTCAATTTATTGAACATGGTTGTTGTAGCGTGCCCCCGACCAGCTGTGGGTGCGCCTCCATTGGAGACATGTCACAGTACCCTGTTGTGTCAAATTGACACCTAAAAAGACATTTTTGCGAACATTTACATTGAATTCAAGTAATGACATAATGACAACATGTCTGTGCCCACAAGCTGCATGAACCTGAACGAATGTCGCCATCTGAATGGATGAAGGATCGTCTTGGCAGCCCTGGACAAAGGGGAGAAGAGTGTTGATACTTAAGTGTAGCTTTCTAGGGGTTATTATCATTTTAAATATGCGATTCTCATTTGCTCTTTCAGCTCGCACCTTCATAGAGTCTGGCAATGTGGAGAAGCAAGTCAAGGCCAGCCTCAATAATTTCTGTCCTGGGGACACTATGCTCTTTCAGGTAAGCTGCTTGTTCTCTTGAGAAACAGAAATATACTTTTTTTTTTTTTTTGAAGACTAGAATGACAATAATAATCCCTGGAGATGGGGAACAAAGGGGACAAAGGAGATTTGTGTTTGTCCTTTGTATCCCTTTTCCAGGGATTATTATTGTATTCATACTTATTGCATTATTGTGGAGTTCACATTGTGACAACCTATGGTTGTCAAATTCCACAACACAACATGTGTTGTGGAAGTTAAAGCTATTGCACATTCAAACATTTTGTGAAATACACTAGAACCCTGCTGGTGCATTTTTAGGTAGTCACAATAAAGGATCACGACATGAGAGAAAATGTAACAGCTGATAATGCCCTTGGGATAGCTATAGATGTTTCAGGAAGCTATATTCTCTGTGTATTGCACCTTGGCTGTACTGTAAAAATTGGCTGTAAAAAAATTGCCTTATTTTATAGGTTGACAATTTTCTCAACACTTCTTAAAATTGTGGCTGAACTATTTTCAAACAAGCTTACATTTGCCCACAGCAGCTATGGGCACTGCGTGTGCAGAAACCAGATTAAGTGAGCAGACATGTCTGTGCATGCGCTGTGGCCACAGCCGTGCCACCGCAGAGCCACATGTTTGTCTATAGTTGCAGTTAAGAAATATTGAAATATAAGTATGCAAAAGTTCTGAGCCCATCGAGCTAAACCATAGCTCCCTCACACAAATCACTGCACCCTGCATGCCAGATCAAAGCAGTGGAGCTTAATGCAATCAGCACTGCTTAAACATAAAACCAAAAAAGTAAAAAAAAGAAAAAAGGTGTCGTGAGGGCCCCATTTTGCTCTTACGGTGTCTTACAGGACCAAGCAAGATGCACAGTACAAAAAGGCAAGGAGGTGAAATAAAGGGAGTAAAGCAAAATGGAACAGAGTAGCTGTGTTTCCCTAGTAGTCACCAGCCACCTTGAGGGGCAGTTTTTGGGCATAAGAACCGGGAAGGCAGTGCAGGAGGCCTGTAGTTCAAACACATGTTAGGTGTTGTTAGAGAACATAACAGCCGAGAAAGCATATGGGCAAGGTTCTTCAGTGCATATTATTGAATGTGCTACAAGAATATGTGTGCTGGTTATATGCCCATTTAAATTAGAATATTTTTCTTCTTTCAGCTCGCACCTTACAGACATGTAAGGAAGCAAGGGAAGGCCATTTTTTCATTCATCGCTTATGTTTGGGCGATTAACTAGTCTTTTGAAAAAAAAACACTTGTCGATTTAATGACATTGTGATAAATAAATTTTGGTTCTTTAAATTGTTGTTCAATCTTTGTTTTCTTCCCATATTGCAAGCAAACACTATGTCTATCAGGCCCTCAAATCCCACCAGCACGTAAAGGGAACTGCCGAAGCCAATGGTAAGGTCATGGATGCTATTCTTATCACAGTTTTTCGGCTGGCCAGCTGAAAGTCGACGAAACATTGACTGTGGTGAAATGGCTACGAAGGTTGATCAAATGACGTCTAAACGACGATTACCATCCACGGCCGCCAGCCATGGATGGCAATCGTCGTGTAGACGTCATTCGATTGACCTTCGTAGCTTTTTCGCCACCGTCAACTTTTCGCCAATCTATATGCCATCGCCAGTGTATTGCAACCCTGGTGCCACATTAATGTCGATTGGCAATCGGAAACAATCAAAAGGCTATGATATTTATAATCCTTTTATCTCCTCCAATAGCCGATTGATAGTAGAAAGGCACCAGGATATCGATACAGTGGCGATGTTCTATAAAATAGCGAAAAGTTGACGGTGGCGAAAAAGCTACGAAGGTCAACCGGATCACGTCTAAACGACGATTACCATCCATAGCCAGTTGATCAACACCAATCGCCATTTGGCAATAATATTTCTTTCGAATGGCGATAACCATTTTTATAGGGGTACACGGTTTCGAATAAACAAAAATTATGGGCTATAATTCAACACGTTGTTAAAAAATTGGGAAACACTATAGCTCTGGTAAAGGCGAGCGGGTTGAACATGAATACATAAAATTGAAAGAATAAAACACGGAGGACAAGCACAGGACAAGCACAGGACAATCACTTGTACTGTGGTTGTCCTGTGTTTGTGCTTCGTGTTTTATTCTTTCAACTTTATCTGCACTGTAGCTAGTTATGCAAAATTGGGGGAAATGATTTTTGAATGAAACGAACCTATTATTGTATCTAAATGTTTTTGACATACTAAATCATCATCGTCAAAACTTCCAGATTAAAACTAGCGCCGTAATATCAGCATACTAATGTTGATTAGATTTCAGTGACAAAATGCCTAAATCATTGGTGTGTATATTAATGAAAATTGGCACCAGATGGTCCCCTTGTGACACAGCACGTTCCACTTCAGCTGTACTGCTTATATTATTTGTGATTTTAGCCATTTGCAGAGTGTGGTTCTTATAAAAGTTGTAAAACGGTTCTCTGAAATTTAATCTGTAAATTTTTTGGAGAAGCAAATGATGATATAAGGTATCGAAAGCCTTTAAAAGTTATATAAAAAAGCTAAAGATCAGTAATTGTGCCCTAGTGCTACATTAACTCCTACAGAAATATCCTTACAACTGTAATAGTACCCTTTTTCTGTCGAACACCATGTTGCACACTGGCAAATATGAAAATGTTTCACGAAATCTGGTCATTGTAGTTGGCACCCACGTTTCGTTAATATGAGCTAAACCAGGGAGTATGAAAATTTTTCTGTGGGTCTCTAATTATTTTTAGCATTTATTATATAGTGGACGTATATTCGTCGTATACTGTATCGAGTGTTTCAGCGAGGAATGAGAAAAATACCTAAAATAAGTGTACTCCAGGCTAAACAATATTATTATCGGGAACGCATTACTGGCGGTGGCGGACGCCAGAAAGTGCGTAATACTTACTAATTAGTTCGCTTATAAAGTAGAAATTACATTTTTTTTTCAAGTGAAAATATGCATATGGTTCATATTAAAATATTGCTGGGCCCCATAAAAAAATTTAAACTAGCATTTTTTTAAATACTTTGAGCACTTGGGAAGCGTAGTAGTGCGATAAAGTCACTGCTTGTGAAAAAAAAGCATGTACAAGGCTGGGATCCGATAAAAGGTGGAACAATTACGCAGGCGTCTTATCACAACCCCTACCCTTGTACCTGCTCCATGAGTAATAACTTTAGTCCACTATTACGCTTCTCATGCGCTGGAAGTTTTTCTGAAAACAAATAATGTAGTGGTTTTCGGTATGGCTCAGCAAGTTTCTCACTTAATCTACATGTCTATTTTCACAAATATATAATTTATGTAGTAATTTTAATTGTTTAGCTAATAAATTAGTAATTATGTAGCATTTTCTTACTTGTGTCACCACGAGTATTGAGGTCGCGAGAAAATTATCTTCTGGAGCGCAGCTCTTAGGCGGCCATTTCCGGCTTGAGCAGCGTCACCATCGCCATCGCCGTCGGCTTAACCGCGCGTTACATTGTGGGACGTTTCCTATAATGACGTCACATGTGATGCCATTATTTCCGCAACATTTAGCCGAAAAGAATTCTCTACAAATTTTAGCGCCTATAATTCCACGCTAAATCTAACATAAACATTTTCACGTTTAATTTAGCGTGAAAAATTTCCCGCTAAATATAGCGGAATAGTTTCCGCGCTAAACATAGCAGAAACGTCTCCCGCTATATTGAACGAAAAAATTGCCCCTCCAAACTTAGCGAAAATATTTCTGCTAAATTTAGAGAAAACAAAATTCCGTGCTAAATTTGTCGAAAAAATTTATGCGTTAGGTTATCTGAAAAATCGTCCCCGCTAAACTTAGCACCTAATTTTTCCAATAAAAATTTGCTATATTTAGCCGACAACCTTCCTTGATAGATATAGTGAGAAATTTCCCCGCTAAATTTAGCGGGAATTTTTTTTACTGATTTTAGAAGTAAAAGTAGCGAACATTTCCGGCTAATTGAGAGAGGGGCAGGAGAGGAGGATGAATGAAGGGGAGGAGGGGCATAACCTTTCCTCCCTCTCCTCCTCCTCAAGAGTTGCGTTTTAATTCGGCATTACAGGGAGTTGTAAACGACTTTTTATCTTTCAACCTCGAAAACACTAATAACAAGAATTTTATGTCTTCGTTGAAACATCAGGTATATTTTAAATTTTTTGCAGCGAAACGTGCTTCAGTTGATAGCCTACAAAACTTCAATACGTCCTACGCTCGACTACGCCAACGTCATCTGGTTTCCCTCCCCCCCCCCACAGTCTCCGGAATCAATAAGATAAAAGACTTCAGAGAATGGCCGCGAGGTTTATTTGCAATGAATTTAGTAGGCACGTATCTCCCTCTGAACTTTGCAGGCAACTGGGTCTCACCTCTCTAGAAAAAAGAGCAAAAATTGCTAGACTTAAATTTCTATACTAATTAGGCAACGGCCACTTCAACCTACCAAAAGAAAAATATCGTATCCATACAAGCAAACGATTAACATGGTACAATCATGTCAAGATTTACGAGTAAGATGTCACTCATAATAACAGATTTAAATTCCCATTTTTCCCCGAACTCTTAACGAATGGAACCACCTGCCTCAAAATTTTGTTCATTAGTCTTCTGCTTAAATCATCCTCGATTACTTAGATGCCCACATTTCATCCTAAACCAATATATTCATCTGTTTTTAAAAGTCTAATATATCTATTGTATTGAACTTGTTTACTAATTTTTCACTCTTGACTTCTATATCAGCTTTGAATACTGACCTGAAAATTGTGTGCTGAATATTTTTTTCCGCTTGTAATATTTCAAACTGCACCACTCTACAACAAGCCCCGAATGGGGCTGGTAGTATTGGAAATAAGTAAATAAATAAATCAAAGTTCTAGCGAATATAAAGTATTCAATTATATAAAATCCTGGTGATTCATTTATGGGCAAGATATTTATAAACCTCGAAAATCATTTTTCGTGATATGAAGTAAGCGCTTCCTATTGAAAAAAAACAAAAAAACAGTATGATTCTGAACCGGGCATACCCGAATTTGAACTGGGCAAAATTGAAATCGAACTGAATAAACTGGCGATATAGGAAAACAAACTGGCCAAATCGGAACATTAACCTGCCAAACAGGAAGCCGAACTTGCGAACAGGAAGTAAAACTTGCAAAACAGGAAGCCGAACTTGCCAAATAGGAAGAAAAACTGGACAAACCGGCAGCCGAAGTTGGGAAACAGACAGCTGAACTTGCGAAACAGGTTAAACTGAGTGCTAGACAGGTAAAAGTGGTAGCAGAACTGGTCCTACTGGTATTTGAACTGTTCTAAATGGGGACTGAACTGGTCACACTGATAATCAAACTGTTCTTCAAACTTGGTGCGGTGCTTTAAAATTGCGGTGGAACTGTTCAAACTGGTAGCTAACTGCTCAAACTGGTGGTCGAACTGCTCAAATTGGTAATTGAGCTCCTCTAACAGGCAGTTGAACTGTTCAAAATCGTGTACATATGCCGAAAAAATGTTGTTGTTTAATCTGCTTAGCAGCACACTTCGGTCAATTACTTCGTAAATGTAATCTAATTATAGTTACAACGTTCGCCGCCTTTTGCTCCAGCTTCCCAGACCTGTGGTCTAAACAAACAAACTATAAATTTGTCTGAAATAAGGTAATTACAATTAGAACTACTGGATAAAAAGTAATTCATTGCAATCTAGAGTACCTTTATAAATTAATGCAATTTCACAATTACTTTCCTTTGAGCTACCCGACATCAATGACTTTTATATAACAGCATTTTATTCGCTCTGAAATGCAATTGTAGAGTGTTTTTTGTATTGTTTTGCTGGTTTTAATTCATATGATAGAATGCTAAATTGCAAGTAGAACACAGTTAACCGATTTTGGAACGACACTGTTTAGGATTGTTAGTGTTTGTATCACTAACAATAAGTATATCTTAAGTCTCAATAATGCACACCCTGTCAATGCAAACTTACTCTATCCACGCCGACCGTCGAGCAGTGTACGTGTACGATCGAAGCAACTTCATACAATAATACGTCATTCCTTTTTTTAAACCTAATTAGCCGATTTATCCATATATGTTAAGTTCGCAGCGACTAGCACTTTATGAAGTTGCACAATACGAAAACGCGGATGTCACCGCGCACTTTGATTTAGCTACACATTTGGCGGAAACAATCGTATTGCGCTGTCCAAGTGACTTAGTGCTCAAGAATAACCCTCACTGTATCACCGGTTATTCAAATGCTGCGAACAAAACTGAGATCGTTATACACGTTCGCGTAATTCGGCGGATTAACCGCGCCTGAAATCCCGGTCGCGGCAGCCGCGCGTGGGCGCTGCGGAGCAGGCCGCATAGTTAGCTACGCCCGCTCATCGAAATAAAATTGCTTTGCACCATAATTGTAGGGCATGGAGCTTATTTTTCGACAACTGTGCGACGTTAAAGAAGGCTAAGAGCTTTTTTAACCGCATTAGGTTCCGCGATAACGACAAAGGCGCATTGGCCGCAGTGCAGCTCGCCGGCATTGCTAAACGACGATTCTGTGCCGATTGCCGCCAGGTAGCAGAAAATAATTTTACCTACTCTGTTAATACAAGAAAAAAGCCGGTATGAGCTATACATTTTCTAAAATAAATGAATGGATGACTGAATGCATGAAAAGAATATTGCCTGAACTTACAAATACTCTATACGATAGCCGACAGGGACGACGCCGTCGGCTTGCCTCCTCCCCATTGTCGACTCACCTGGAGCCTTGACCTTTTTAAAGACCCACAAGGTGGCAAAGCCATCAGGCAAATGACCTGCACTTTTTGTCCTGCCAGTAACTCTACAGAGTTGAGCGGCAGGATGAAGAAATCATAAAGTATTTCTAACTGTAATTCCATATGTTGCAACTACTCATGCAGCATGCTAGACGCTTGACAACCGGGGAGCTCTCCACTGCACCTGAAACGTTAGTAACAGACAAAGAGCTTGGCGCCATCCGTCGAAACGATAATCAAAACCATCGTCAATGAGCCTTGGATCGACTACGTATATATGACAGTTTTTATCTTTGGGTTTCATCTGAAACTTTCGTGTATTTAATAATACAAGCTCGCGAAGAGCTGATTATGATGCGTATAAAAAGTTACAAGTTATTTAAAAACGAAAATATCATCTGAGCTTTAATTTGACTATAAATTTTATTTTTTTAACATCGTCCTGTGTCAGTATGATAGATATCCAACTCTATCAATGTCTCAACCTGTCCCCGGTGGGTCTGGTTCAAGGAGGAACACCGACGAGGTTCACCAGAGGAAAATTGGCGACTCCCTCGCCCGGGAGAGCAGGCGGGGGCGGTGTTTATATTTTTCTTCTTTTGCCCGATCCCCCAAAGGTCTTCTTGGAAGTACTCTACCTGCCCGGTGATAGTTGAAGGGGGATAAGGGGTGAATAATTATAAGTATGGGAAAGAAAAAAATGAAAACAAATTTAAATAATTTTTTTAGGTTAGGTGGCGCAAGCTACCACTTAGTGAAAAAGAGCGTAATAAAATTATACTCGACATACTTCTCGTATACTATAAGGCAGGGAGTGTAATAGAAAATTACAAAAAACAGGTCGACCACGAAAATAAGTCGACCCCTATTTACTGAACCCACCGAGAATAAAAAAATTCAAATGTAGGTCGACCTTTTTTTGGGGGGTACAGGAGATATGGGCAAAAGAAAGACAGCAACCTTTATTTACAGCACTCTCGGCTACAACGCGAAGCGATGCCAAAAACGTAATCATCGTCAGAACTTCCGGACATGTCATCGTCGTCCGAAGCTTCGTCAGCTTGGTAGACATCCTCGCGAATTCACAACAGTACCTCACTGAAACCGTTGTAAAATGACCACAAGAAGAAACGAAATAAGGTGGAGAAGGGCGAAGCGACGAAAGATCAAATACAAAGACGCGAGCAACGGCACGAGTCGCCGTGAGCGGCACGGGAACCGCCGCAAACAACAAACAGAACACACCTCCGTATATTTCTTTTTTTTTTCTGTGCGCGTTTGCGAGGGAGAGGAATGGAGGGCAAAGTGCATGGCGTATCGCGTTCCTCTCCCTCCACTCCCCCATGCCCAGCGAGGGGAACGCTACAGTCGCGATTGCGAAACCTGACGCCCGAGGGATCTGCGCGAGAGTGGAGGCCACACGCCGTCGGCTGGTGCTGTTTCAATTGTTTTCGTGCACCAAAAGCTTTTTTGAAATATCATGCGGCGCGGCTCTACGGCAACGCCGGCTGGGTGGTTCGATAGCTCATTGCCCTCGGTAGGGTCGCCAAATTTGGTCGCGAATCTAGGTCGAAATTTTTCGGTCACGAATCACGATTATAGGTCGACCCTTAATTTTTTACAAGATTTCTGAAAAAAAGAGATCGACTTCTATTCGAATAAATATGCGAGTAGTATATGACACGTGGGAGCCGTTCCATGATCCAAGAATTCTTGCCAAGTATGTTTAGATGAGATAACTACTGGCCTACTCCAAGTACTCTCTAAGCAACCGTGGACCCTTCAAGTATAACTTAGGCGCGCCATTAGTATTATTTAGGATTAGAGAAATAGCGCACTCCCGGTAAACACGGAAGCGTCTTCAACGCAGCTTCAAAGCGTGCGGCATCTATACACTAAGGTTCCAGTTAAGTTCCGCATAAGGCTGGCGTTCCACTAATTTTGACTAAGTCCTGGCCACGGTGTAAGATAATACTCTTCAGGTGAGGACAGCGCGCTTCTCGCAGATAAAGTTCGCTTTTCACTCTCTTTCTCTCTCTCACTATGGTTTCAAGTGGCGACGGCAGATGGCTCGTTGACCCGTGGGCACGGCAAAGACGGCTCGTGCCGCCTCATGCTCCACATGCGCAAAGCTCCAGGGAGGTCGTCGCTCGTGCAGAAGGACCACGGTGTACCGGGGTGTCATGGCAACGAGATAATTTCTTTCACTCTCACACAGTTTTACCGTTTGGCCGGCGGCGACACTAGAGAGTTTTAGGGAACCGGAACAAAATACGATCGATAAACAAAAACGATCGATACCTTGGATCGGGCGAGTCGACCGATCGTGTGCCTCTAAACGGCTTTGGGGGAACCGTAATTGCAGACGAGGTCGCGCCCCCTCGCAACGGAAACCTGCATCGGGCTCATCGAGAAAAGACAAATTTGCATGTTTCTACAAATCGTACAAACTCAAGTAAATAAAAATCGCATCCTAAACATATAGAGAACCTAAAACAATGTGTACCTAGTTATAGTTTGTCTCGTTTTTTTTTCACTTGGACGAATGCGCTTCCGTAATACAAAACCTGGCGCCCCACGGCGTGTCGCCACTGGCACTGCGAAGTTCTAAAATGTTCGTCTGCTAAAGGAGCAGACGAGCTTTCCGACAACAATGGCGCTCGATCTTTCTGACGATGACTTGGAGTAGGCTCTATTTAACGAAAGCAATTTACAAAACGTTTTTTTTTTTTGTACGGCTGTCTGCGCACTAAGAGAAGGCGCTTGTTCGCGGCAAGGCACGGGACGTTCAACTTGGCGTCGATGGACGAGGAGGACGTCGTACGGCAGTTCAGGTTCACAAAGGAGGATCGGCCCCATCTCCGATTGGCGCTGCGCATCCCGGAGACGTTGACAACCAACGGCTGAATCTGGGTGTCAGGGGCTCGTTTGCCACCGCATCTTTTTCTTTTTTAGTTTACCCGATATATATTTTTGAGGAATAAAAGAGTTCTTCGACCGTACATGGTAGCTTGTTTCGTAAGTCATACGTTCTCAGTGGGCAAGCTTTGGTGTTTTACATCAACCAAATATGATGTTTACTCCAACCACGTCCTGATATGCTGAAAAGTCGCCGACAGCAAACTCGATTTGACACACAAATAAGAACAGGCTCGCGCGCGCTTATCATCAACATTCGAAGTCGTCTGCCAGCGATCCTGTGTCTTTCTCTCGAGGCCCACTGCAGGTTCGAGTATTAAGAACGTTATGGACAAATAAAACTAGGAATATTAAATCGCGAATAAAATAGAAAAACAAAACAAAAATATACTCACTTTCTCAAGTTGAGGCGGTCATTTTTCTTGTACAAAGTTACGAGGAGGTCAATCCGTTCCTCCGCTCCTCGCAACGAGAAGTCCTTCTTCGACGCCGCGTTTAAGCCTTTAAGGACGTCATTCCAAAGGGCTGGAGTAAAAAAAAAGGATTAGCGCCTAGCACTTCCTGAAGTAGGAAGATATCATCTTCCGTTGAAACCCGCTGGCGAGGAGGAGGCGGAGAGACGGAGGTAGACACGGCGCTCATGTTGCTCTCTTACGGTAAAGATAGCAGACGATCACGGTCGTACGGCCGCGAACCGATCACTGAGCGGTGTACGGTACGACCACGAAAAAGAAAAATAAAGGAAAACCTGTAACTTTACTGCTGTGCACTTATTAAAACTATCACCCAATATTTGGAGGGCTCGTTTTACAGGATATATGTCATTAGCATTAGAACGCAAATTTTTAATTCATGCAAAATTTTTAAACTAAAAAGTATCCAGAGCCTTGGTGCAGAAGGCTGTTGCTCACTCTGTTGACACTACAGATAACCCTCAGTCACAAAGCAGCTGTAAAAACGGGTGATAAGTGCTCGAAATGCAAATATATGCAGATATAAATATAAAAAAACACTTAAAATATAAAGAAAAAAAACTTAAAATATAAAAAAATTGTAAAATATAAAAGCTTAAAATATAAAAAATCTTAAAATATGAAAAAAAGCTTAATATATAAAAAAACTTCAAATATAAAACTTCAAAGATGAAAAAACTTAAAATATGAATAAAAAACATAAAACATAAAAAAACGTAAATTCTGAAAAAAAAGTTACGTTAAAAAATCTTTAAATAAAAAAAAACAAAAAAGCGTGTATGGGCCAGGAGGATTTTAACTCTCCGTTACCACTCCCCTTCGAGCTCACGAAATTAACGCTCCAACCCACTAAGCTACTAAGCTTTTTTTTTTTAACAAATTTATTGATCGTTTGGAAGCTTTTTTGAACAAATACAGACAGCCGACCTGTCGGCTGTTTTCCTATTAGACAATGAGCAGCCTGCCGGTTACATCATTATACGCTAACACTTCACATGCACCATTTCTCGAGTCGTCTCTCGATAAAGTCCCACTGCTCCTTGTCCTCTGGAAATCTTTTCGCCGCAACACTGAGAGTCCACCTCAACTTGGCCGCAAAATACCACCATGTTCGCTTGGCTTGAATGTCGCACTCGAGATACGCAGTTCGGGATCGCCAAATCGCGTGCAGTCCGAGCACCACTAAAACACGCCGCACAGTTGGAGAGTGCTCCTCACTTTCAAGACACAACCATTTGAACACGTTCCAGTCAATTTCAAACTCTACAGTGAAAAGGCACTTCAGTTCCGCCCAAAAAGGTAAGCGTTGCTACACTCCACAAACACGTGATGTAAGGTTTCCGTCGCCCCGCACAAAGCACAGTTTAGCGACCACGGCACGAAGAATCCTTTCTTATCAAGCCACACTTTCACAGGGAGCACTTCAACATGAAAACGAACAAAAACATCTTTGCTGCTTGTAGGCACAGGCAGCTTTCTCAGCTGCTTGAAGACATCGGATGAGTTGGGAGCGTTGACACACTGTCGGTATAACGGCACTGGTAAAACTGCTGAGACGGTGTCCCAGTATACTCTCTTCCGTTTCACCGTCAAAAGGTACTCCCAAGAGAAGTGGACCAAGAAGAACCTGATTGAGTCGGCAACTTCCTTGTAATAGCTGAGATGCCTCGACGTGGTCGTCCGAGTCGTGGTGCTCACCATCCATTGTTGCAGGTTTCCATATCCTAAGCAGTGGAATGCGGTCGTGAAGATTGGATCTCTTTGATCTCTAAAGAATAGAAAACGCTGCACATAAAGTTTGAGGGTCACATTCACGAGACCGAAGCCACCGCTTTCCAGACTCCAAAACAGGTATGCTCCTTCGCATCTTTTCCATTCGTGATTGCCAAATGAACGTGGCCCAATGCCTGTGGATGGCGTTCACTGTGCCTGCGCCGCAACAAACTACTTGCGCCACATACAGGATCGCAGGGTATGACACTGCGTTGCAGACATAGCTTCTGGAGAACATTGACAAGCGTCTTGCTGTCCAAGAAGAAAGTTTTGCTGGGATGGTCGCCAATTTCTGTTTCCATTGTTGTGACGTGGGTGCTGACAGATTCATAGGCACGCCGAGGTACTTCTCCACGCCTGTGGACCACTTAACGGCCACGAACTCCGATGGCTTTGTGGCCCACTCTCCGAGCCAGCTCCCTTTTGACTTGCTCTTATTGATTCTTGCCCCGGAACACCGACCGTAGTTTTCGAGTTCATCCAAGACTGTTTCGATCTGTCGCTTTGAAGAGCATACAAAGGAAACATCATCTGCGTACGCCAGGAGTTTCACAGATGCTCCTTCCAGCTTGAGACCGGAGATCGACTGGTTGCGCTGCACCTTGAGGCATAATGGCTCCAGCTGTAGAGCGAACAAAATTGGTGACATGGGGCAGCCTTGTCGGACAGAACGCTGAACCGAAACTGGCTTTCCTTTCTTTCCATTTATTATAAGCCGCGTGGTGATGCTTTTGTAGCACAGTGCTATCGAATCTCTCATCACATCGCCCACCCCACATCGTTCCAAGACCTTCATGAGAAACTCGTGGGACACTCGATCAAACGCTTGACTGAGATCTGTCTGCAGCACCGCTAATGGTTGATGACCTTCGGCTGTCGCTTCACAGGCAAAACGCATGACGTGAAGGTTGCGATAAATGGACCGTCCTTTCAGTCCGTAGGTTTGGTGCTCTCCGATGACGCTTTTCAGTCCAATGTCCAAACGCCGTGCCAATATTTTCGCCATTATCTTGTAGTCTGTGCTTAACAGACTTATAGGACGGAAGTTTGTTACTTCGGGAATTTTGCCGTAGGTTTGTGCTTTCGGAATCAAAACAGTGAAGCTCTCTTTCATCGATGGTGGAAGTAGCTGTCTTTCTTTTATGTCACGAAACACTGTCAGCAGAATGGGGCAGAGGAGGATTATAAACATCTTATAAAACTCGGAGCCTATTCCGTCCGGGCCCGGGGCCTTGTTTGCTGGCAGATTCTTGATTGCCCAGTTGACTTCTGCTGCACTGATCGGTTGCCCTGGCGCTTCCGCTTCGGTGACTTCTTGATCCGGCTTAACATCTGCCTCGCTGGCCTTTCTGTTCACCTCCCCTTCCTTCCGACCAGTTCCGCCTTGACTTGTCCTTCTTGCGAGTTCTCTCCCGTCTTCGGCGACAGCGTCTCTGTCACCGTGACTTCTGCGACGCTGCTTGCTGGTGGTGCTGAATTCGCTGCTCCGACGACGTCAGATGATAATTCAGACGCCTTCCCCGTCGAAGTCCCGGCAATGGTCTCCTCCATTTCATCTTGGTCCATCAGATTATCGACGTCCGGTGGTTCGGTTGGAGGCCTCGTTTTTGCCGCGTACGTCTGGATGCAGTTGTCCTCCTCATGTCCATAAGTGCGGCACGTTCTGCACCACGGGGTGCGACACTCCTTGCGCATGTGTCCTACCTTCTTGCACCGTAAGCACTGAGGTGGGCGGCCTGGAATGGACACCAGCGCTGGCATTCCGAGGATGTTGATTTGATGCGGGATAGCGTCCACTGTGATACCTTCCTTGAGTACCATTGTGACTGTTCGCGTTGTTGTCTCCACATTCTCAAAGCCTGGTTGCCTCCACTTCTCGCGCACGATTGATTTCACTTTCCCGTGCGACTCGAATGTCTTTGCACAGCTTCGTCGGGAACGCAGACGGGAACCTAGTGAACTTTGAATGATTTCTCACTTATATTCGGATCGATGACCAGGCAGGTCTTGCCCTTGACGTTGAGCACTGCCGCATGTAGCAGCTTCTTCTTCGCTGCCGCGTTGTGCAGGGTGAGCATCCAAACGTGGTTGTACTGGAAGGCACCGAAGCCGGCCACGTCATTCATGTCAACGACGCCCTTCAGAACGTCGCGAAAGTCGTCGATGCGATACGGTCTTGCTGATGGGTCACCGTGTAGGAAGAGTAAATTAAAAGAATATCGACCTGTTGGCAGCGTAGGCAGGATAATACGGTAGTCCTGGGGAGCCAAAGTTTCTGAAATACCTGTTGATACCCGGTTAGGGTTAGCCGTAGAACGCGCTCCGCTGGAGCTCATGATTCCCTAACCGTTCGCCTCGGCGTTCGAAAAAAGAATCACCCCCTGCGCCAACTGAACAGGTAGGAACTAAACCTCCTCCTTTCATCCAAACTTCCGTTCCTCCCTTCTCTGGGCAAGTTGACCACAACAAGGGAGAACAGTCGCCGTTGCTACTTATTTTCTCCTCCTTTTTTTCTTAGAGTGCACGGTAAACAGATTTGTGGGTTCGACGGCGTCGCCAACGTTCTTGGCTATCGACAACCATCTTTGTGGGCGCTCGAAAGGGTTCGTCGCGTTGATTTCTTTGAGAAGGTTGTGGGTCGCCTGTCAATACCGCCCGATCAGGCCGAGTTCCACTCGCTCCGAGGAAGTCACACGGGGAAGCGCTACCATTGGGAAAAGGTTTTATCTGTTCTTAAGTTCAGAGTCCGATGAAGAGGAGGGCCAAGGCTGTCTTGTGGTCCGGGTCTTCAGTTGGAGGCCTTGCTCGACACCGGCTCTTTCGTCTGTCTCCATCTCCGAACTCCGCGTGTTGTCGCCCGCCACGGGCCTCGCCCTTTTTCCCTCCTTCTTTCTCTTTCTTCCACAAGGTTGAGGTCATCTACAATGGTGAAGCAAACCCGTACAACGCGCGTAGCACTTACACTGGTTTGCCTCACCGCCGCCATTTTCCAAACAGCCAGTAGTCTCGCGCTTTCCCGTGCGCGACGAGAGCAAGGATAATGGCACGCAGGGGACCACTACGCACGCTCGCAAAAAGCGATAGCGAGCGTAAGTACGCATAGCTTGCTCCAGTACGTACGTATGGCTCATGCGCAGTGTGGAGGACGCAGCGTTAACGCTAACGTAGGGGGCTTGCGTTTGCTCTTATACGTATTACTAAAACTCTATAATGTAAATATCGCGCTAACTTTTTTTTCTTCCTCCGGGAACGTTAAGTTTGGGACATAGGTGTTTTATCTAGGCACTTCTTTATTAACATTTTTAAACATGAAATGCCTTATAAAAAAAAAATTTAAACTGTTCTCCGTCCGTCAGTCTGTCCGTCAATCCGTCCGTACATTTCCCCCTAAATGTAATGGAAAAATTAATGTCACATGTCCTATATCTTTATGTATATTGTGAGAATGTAGTCAGCTTCTTCGTCATCACCAAACATCTGGCTCATGGATCTGATTAGCATCATCGCACTGGTCGAGCGAACCGAAGCGCTCGCTCTCTCGCGCGGGCGGTTGTGCAACGGCTTGCAGAATTAAAGGTTTCTTCCCCGCGGCAGCTTGCCTCGCCTGATCTTCCTCAGAATATATTGATGTCACGTGACCTATGCAATACCAGACTGTTCGTTACCTTCTAAACAAATCAAAACTATCGCTCGGTAAATACTGCATTTCATGCCTTATTGGACTTCGAAGATATACGTCGCTGCCAATTTTCTTTGCAGCTGAGTGTCCCTCGGGGCGATTCCAAACCGTGCTTTTGTTTCGAAGACGTCTCAAAGATTTCGAAACCATTCCCGACTAAGTGTCGGGATGTAAATATTTCGGTCGCAATTTGTTTGATAAAGTTCATTTCCTTCTATTTTCTGCAATTATAAGCAGCCAGATGTCTGGAGTGTCGTTTCTCCGAAGCGCAGCCTATTAACTGTCTTCATTTTCATCTTCTCTCTCGACCCGTCAATATATCTTCGAACAAGTATTGCTTTGGACCCTTGCGATACGATGGGCATGCGGATACCTCAAACACAGACAATCTTGCTCTGCGACTTAAAAAATAACTCGTAACAACAACACAGTCGTAGAAAAGTTAATATTGTTATCTGTTGACTAGCCCCCTCAAAAAAGAAATTAATAGAAGATTTGGATTGTCGTCGTTTTTCTAACTCCCTCCTACTTTAAAGTTCTCCCCCTGGGAAGCCGTACATGACATTCTAATGCACACCTCTTCCTTCCTGCCTTTAAAAACAAAAAGCATGCACACGTAAAACATGTATGCGAGAAAGCTTGCTAAAAAAAAAAATCAGTTCAGTCTACGCCTCCGTCACGCCTCCGTGCTAAAGCCACTTTCTAAAAAAGTGTGAAGACGCGCCTTCGGAATTCACCCTCCTCCCTCGTCTCCCTCCATCAAAAAAACAAAATACTCAAATACATTTAAAGTGTCAAAAAGCATACCGACGCCATCTTGACAATGCCTGTCTCTTAATAAAAAGAATGCATATATAAAATCAGATAATCAATTTCTCTCGGTGCCTTTTACTTCTTCTTTTTTCTTCTCAAATGCGACGAGGGTGGACGGACGATCGACGGCTGTTTATGCGCCGGCGTTGACTGGCGTCCACGCGCAAGACGAAGCAATTATGCAAAGTGCCGGCGCCGCTCACAATCACGTGAAGCCCAAAACCCGTCGCCTCGGCTGTCAACCCTGAGCGCCGCTTCCATGCCGGCACGTCCGGCACTGCTCCCTCCCGTCCCGTATTTACCGTCTCGATCCAAGCCGAGCCAGCTTCCCCGGACAGTTCGTAGCGTATACGATTGACGCGCTTCAGCCAATACCACGTAGAAGGCAAGGCCCGCCCATACGTCATCACTAGTGGACCCACCCAGCTTGCGTCAGCATTGCCACCAGCGCGTCGTGCAGCGTCTCACAAACTAGCGCGACATGAGCAGGCGGCGACGCCAAGACCGCCGCTCGAACTTCAGCGTGTTTGCCGCTTGGGGCGGGTCGGGGATTCACCCACGATGACGTCATGCGGAGGCCTTGTCTTCTAGCTGGTATTGCTTCCGAGCTCGGTCGTCGCGGGACCTTTTTTTATTATTATATTTATTATATCGATTTCTTACCGCACTATATTTCGCCCGCTCTCGCGCGATTTTTGCTTAGTGTTATAATATCGCTTGCTCGAATAAGTAGTACGGCGCAAAATAAGTTCGCTACATTTTATTCTCGATATCTACGTGGGAGTCGTCTGCCATCATGTGCCGAGCAACTTCGAATCCGCCCTTGTTTTCTCCCGAGTTTCTCCGAAACGAGACCATGAATACACGTAGGCTACGAAAACATTTGCTCCTTGATTTCGGGGACAACAAAAATAAGCGGCTACGCGATTTTTTTTTGCCTACTCAAAACTATATTCAGTCAATACTAATAACACCCATAATAACCTTTATAATTCTAAGAAATAGCAGGTTAGCGAAGGACATAGAAAAGAAGAAACAAAACTGTTAGAATCAGCTTGACGAGCCCCAAACCCCTAAAATACGAGAGCTGCTGAGCACTTCTGCGCAACGCTCCTCCCCATTTAAGCTGATTAAAAAAACGTGCGATTTAATTTTAATGTACTATAATAAGCTTTATTTACCATATAATTACGGTGGGAGCTGAGGAAAAAAGCCGTTCAAGCAGCTTGGCGGTTCCTCAGCCCCCTTACACAGCAGTTTCAAAGATTACATATGCAAGAAATTATAAAATACTTAAAATAACGCAATATTCACGCAAAATTTTAAGAGCGGTAACACAAGTTACATAACGGTAATCAAGTGATACAGTGATACATACAAAGAATAGAAAACAACGTTATGACTGTTTATTTTGAAAGGAAAGAATTCCGGAGTTCACGAGTGCTACATTATTTTATGTCTATACCTGAATACATAAGTGTGATAGTTGAAAGGAAAGCCAGTGACAAGCTAATGAAGGCAGGACGCGGCTTATTATGTCGATGCATTTTGCTCCCTTATTGGTCCTTCGGCGCTCTTATCGGCTAGTGCCGCGATTTCATTGGCTGCCGAGTGATAACGAATGCTCGGGACACGCCCTAAGTTTCTTAACTTCTCACTGCCATTGCGTTGTTCAGTTTCCTGACTTCTTGGCGGGGGCCGCAAAGCGCTCGGGAAGTTCACGGTGCGCCAGGAAATTCAACTCTTTATAATAACACGTATTTCACCCGATGGCGTATTTATGCTCTAACTCGTTTCGATGATATAAATTGTTACAACAATAAAGGTTTTTTTTTCTATTTTTCAGTTACTTGCAATTTAATCTTTTATTTTTAAGTTTGTAATGCTAACGAGACGCGAGGCTATGCGTCGAAACTTGCTATAACATCGGATGATGATACGGACGAATGGTTTCACTGAGTGCTCTTGTCTCGTTCATTGCCATCCAATTTGCTAGATAGCGCAATCGTCAGAAGAAAAAAGAAAAAAAAGACCGTCAAGTATGCAAATGAGGAAATCGGGAACCGCGAAATGAAGACACCCGCGATCTATCAGCTGCTTGGGCCGAAAACGTCTTTTCAAAAACTCCTCGTATGAAGCTTTTTTATGTTTGTTAATTTAAGCGATATAAAATAGACTACTGTGCCAAAAAAAACACACAAAAAACATGTAATATTAGTGAACGTGAATGAAGCTAATAACATCTAGACCGAAATGGGAACTTTATACGGTCGAGCAACATTTTGCCGCTTTTATACTATAAGGCCCATTTTTCTTCCCAAATTACCTCTTCTTTTCGGAAAATTCAAATGATCCCGAAGAAGCTCATTTATTAAGGGCGTACAAAAAAAACGTTATGTAATAAAAGATGAATGTTATATAAGAAACATTCATCCCTTTTACTATGAGCAGGACCTTTCAAGCATGCATGTAACACTGCGTCCAAATGCAGCCTTTATTTCCGACTTGGAATGAAGTTAAAAGTTTCAAAATATGCATGGTTCGCATAATGTTATTCTTGTAGCACACTGCGAAAGCATCCGAGGCCAAACACGCAGCTTTTAACCTTTCCGTCCTTCCACGTACGTTATTGAGAATAACATTAAAGCTTAAACATTTTCCTCTGGTTTCTATTCTCGTCGGTATATTTATAATCTTTTTTCCCCGAAATATCAATGAACGCTTAGAAAATCTCAAAACATTTTATAGCAATTGAGCACCTCGCGGTCAGACTTAATATTTTCTCCGTGAAATCTTCCTGCAGTTTTTATTAATTGTATGCTACTGTCAAATAAGTCAATACTCGTCACAATCTTTGCTTCTTTTGTTTTCTTTTTTTTAGTAAGGAAAGGTTACGCTTTGTACTTTATGTGTCAAACTTTTAACGCGGTAAATCGTTTTTTTAATAATATATTATCGAAACTTTATTTGTGTGGCCTTCAGTATCTTGGATGGTTTAAATCATAGCTATCTTCACGTAAAAGGTACGGTCGGTATTTCGAACACATTTTTTGATATTATACTTCAACATCAGCAGTTCCACAAAACTTCAATCTGGGGCCTCTTTTTTTAATGATATTGTTTTTGTCTTTAGAAGTCTTAAGATTGTTTTGTTTGCCGATGATATCGAGCTTTATTTATTGGTTCGTGCTTCTGATGGTTGTTTATTACTACAGCAAAATATTAATCATGTGTCAATGCGGTGCGCATGCATGACTTTATTTCTTAACCCGCAGAAAAGTAAAATTATTTCCTTGTCCAGGAAGCGTGATCAGACATATTCTCCTTATATTCTACACAAAGAAACCATGATTCAGCGTGTACCTACAATTCGTAACCTTGTCGTTCTTGTAGGTAGCCGTCTTACTTTTAAGGAACGTGTTACATCAATAGGAGCTACTTCCCTTCGTATGTCGGTGCTGGCTTTACGTATGACGCGCACTTTTTCTGGGTTTAAATGTATAGTTCATTTATTTTGCTGTCTTGTACGCTCAAGACATGAATTATTCAGTGTTGTGGAACTCTGACCTTCAATCTGAACATCAAAACTGAACGCATTTAGAAGCGTCTGGTGTAAGTTTCCTGATAGACACTTCAATCAACGTTGCTATATTTATAGCTATAATTTAATTCTGAAGTATTTTTACTCAGAAGAGCTTTCGAAGCCACTGGTGATTCCTAATATTTACACAAAATCAATTTAGAAAAGAAAATTGACAGTATTTCATCAATATTATTTGTGCACTTCCGTGCCGCCATTCGGAGTGGTTGGTTTATTTGGCGTGACGCGCGCTGACGTCGGCATCTTTGAATCAGTACGAGCGTCGCACAGCTGGCGCAGAGCCAGAGACGCGCATGGCGCCGCGCGTCGCGCCACTTTGGAATGCGGTCCAGCTCAGTTGCCACTCCGTCGATGGATGTGGTTCTTTCCTCGAGTGATATGGCTGACCGTATCCAAGAGCGACAACGGAAGAAAGACAAGGCCATGCGTTTATTAAACTGAATCCCATGAAAACGCTAACGCATTACCATCGGACGAATCCCATTGATCGTCGAACCAATTTTTGTATGACCAACGTAACAGAAGCGCCATACAAAAAAACACGCCTGAAACAGTC